>JANKYF010000009.1:34060228-34073205 GCA_029829435.1 Erythroxylum hondense
ATTCATCCACCGAAATAGACGATGATAAGCTGGGTTTTTAATATTTCTCCAATAAACTTTCCTTTTTTAATAAAAGCCTTTAACAGTGGCCTTTCATACGCTCCTTAAAGGCCAAATGTTCCTTTTATGTTTTAGGAAAAGCCTTTTACCCATTGGATTTATTCTTTAAGATGCCAACGACAGAAACAATTTTTAAATATTTATACATGCAACTTGTTTTTGGATTTGAATGAAGACAGAAACAATTTTACAGCTCTATATACATGTTACGTGCTTCAAGATTTGGATTCCTATGATACAATTAGTTATTTCTACAAATTTTATATTCAGTTTATACATGATATTTTGATATATGTGGTTTTAGCATAAATCAATTATAGATGCATTTAGTTTATTATATCTTTTATGAAGATTGAATTCGGTTAAATAAGGCTAAATGTTCAAATTGATTGTTTAAGATATGTTCAAATATTGGTATAATTGATCATTTATTAATATTATGAAACAAATTGATTGAAACAACATGCTGCCAAAGTAGCCTCCCTTATGTAAATTAATTTATTTTATAATATTAAGAAGGTTGTGTATGCATACTTGATACGAGTATTAACCGGCCCAAAGGAAGGTAAATATTTTGACTGAAATAAATATACACCTTTGATGATAAATATATGACAATTATAAGGTTAGCTACGTGAACAATTAATTGGTCCAAAGAAAGGTAATTGTTTGACATTTTTTATTGTTAATATTTGATTACTGCACCAAAATACCACTTGCAAGTTAATATTTCTATCTAAAGACCAAATATTAATGTTGTGCTAGGTATCTTATGATGGGATATACCATTATTTGATTTTATATGATTATGTAGAATTTATGTGAGCTTGTTTGTTGGTTGTTTTGTTCTCTGTACAATTGCTACTTTTGCTTCTACTATTACTGTCAGCATCAATTCCCTTTCCGTGCTTAATGGCCCAAACTTCAAGGCATGGAAAGAGAATGTAATGATTGTTCTCGGTGTCATGGATCTAGACTATACATTAAGGATTGAACAACCTGCTAATCTCACGGCTAAAAATTCCTCTGATGATAAGAGGGACATGGAAAGGTGGGAACGTTCAAATCGCATGAGTCTTATAATCATAAAGCATGCTATTCCGGAAACATTTAGGGGCACTATGTCTGAAGGGGTAACTACTACCAAAGATTACCTTGAGGAAATCGAAAAGAGGTTTACCAAAAGCAAAAAGGTTGAAACAAGTACGATTTTGGCAAATCTCATTTCAATGAGGTATAAGGAAAAAGGAAACATAAGGGAGTACATCTTGGAGATGTCGCATCTTGCTATCGAAACTAAAGGCACTAAAGTTAGAGTTGTCTGAGGACTTGCTTGTGCATTTAGTTTTGATATCTCTTCCTGCGCAATTCAGCTAGTTTAAGGTTAGCTACAACTATCAAAAGGAGACTTGGACTCTAAATGAGCTCATTTCTCATTGTGTGCAAGAAGAGGAAAGGCTAAAGCAAAAGAAGATAAAGAGTGCGCATTTGGTAACTACCTCAAAGTACAAGAACTTGAAAAGAAAGAAGGGTGAGGAAGCTGCAGGTGCCGCATAAAAGAAACAACAGAAGCAATAGGATAAGCCTTTTGCCTGTTTTTTCTGTGAAAGTACTGCACACAAAAGGATTGTACCAAATATCACACATGGCATGCAAAGAAAGGTACATTTCTTGCTTTGGTTTGTTCTGAGGTTAATTTAACTTTGATACCTATACACACTTGGTAGCTAGATTCTGGTGCTACTTTTCACATCAATGTGTCTATTCAAGGTTGCCTGAGCTACCGAAAGTCAGTTGATAGTGAAAGATACATCTATGTGGGCGATAGTAAAGTAGTAGAAGTTGAGGCTATTGGAATGTTTAGGTTATTGTTAAAGACCGGTTATTATTTGGATTTGAATGAGACTTATGTTATACTGCCATTTAGACGGAATTTAGTTTCTATTTCTGTATTGGAAATTTTTGGTTACTTTTGTTCGTTTGGAAATGGTCAATTTAGTCTTTTTCAAAATTCAATACTTGTTGGTATTAGGTCTTTATCATTTGTTAATAACCTATATTTGATTAATATAGTTGGCTCATATAATGAAACTTTGCGTGTATGTAGAGATATAAAACGAAAATTAACCAATGAGAATTCTTCTTCATTATGGCACAAGCGTTTAGGGCATAGCTCTGATACCACTTGATAGAATCTAATTCCTTATGGTGAAAATCGTCACCAACCATAAAACAATCATGTCAATTCATCAAGAGTACTTAGATCTATTATGGAAGCATACCTGGATCCATGAGAACAACGTGATTCTTGAGTCTTACGTTTATCTATCTTCCAAGTTAATATGTATGTATGTTTTCTCTCAAGAGTCGTCTCTTCTCTAACTGATGAAATATCAAAAAAGACAATTGCTCATATAACTTAGGGATTATAACCCTAATTTCTTATTTAATTGGTCTTATTTCTATTTTAGCCTATCATAAAATAGAAATCAAACTATTAAGTATCTACACATTAAAGTTCATACTTTATTATTTAATCTTAATAGATCACTTTAACCGGGCTTAACTTTATGATAGCTCATAATATACAATTAATTCATATATACATGTGTATATACCCACATG
This sequence comes from Erythroxylum hondense, assembly GCA_029829435.1. Taxonomy (NCBI): domain Eukaryota; kingdom Viridiplantae; phylum Streptophyta; class Magnoliopsida; order Malpighiales; family Erythroxylaceae; genus Erythroxylum; species Erythroxylum hondense. Next base: position 34,062,914 of record JANKYF010000009.1, read on the forward strand.
TTGGATTAAATCCAACAGTCCTAACTTTAGATTGTCAAAACTTGATCATTTGGTCCTAACGTTACCAGCCCTACTAGAGGCACCTCTTTAATGTGGCATGCAACAATAAAATCTATAAATAAACTCCAAGCATGCAATGCAAGTGAAGTTGGGTGAGACATAGAAATTGTCGCTTATAAGATTTGGAGGATGATGGGATGGATAGAAGAATGAATTCACACTACATGGTGATAAAATATTACTTTCCTAGGCTGAGATAACATATTCGCTCAGTCCTATACTCTCAAGTATATTGAATTTCTCCCTCATCTTTTGAAAGCCGCATCTTCTTGCGCTTATTAGGACAAGATCTTACTTTGATGCTGTCATCATAATCCCCATGCAATGAGTTTGATGAAGAATTTTTCAACCGAAGTCTCTTTCCAAATTTGACGTTCTTATGTTTATAAGATATCCTAATTTGGTTCTTAATAGCCACAGCACCAATTGACCTTTTTGACTCAAGATTGTCACTTATATGGATGGAAGCGACTAAGTCGACATCACTAAAGAAAGAATCTTTGGAGTTTGCTTCTCTACTCAAACTAATCATATCCTTACTACTCTTGATATCATAAACAGAGGAACAAGAATTTGGCATTACTTTCAAAATGTGATAGGTCTGTCGAACACTTGAAATGTTCTTCCTTTCCTCTAAAATAGGTATATTAAAGATAACAGGGACGACTTGCTCTCAAAATAACAAGTTAAAACTCTAAAGAATAGTGAAATTTAATGTTTCTTTCCATATCTTGCTTTATATAAGGAGAGTTAACGGTACCATTGGCTGATATGAAGAGACACTTCATCTTCTTATGAGGAGTGTAAATGTCTCTGGGTAATGGAGTACAATCCAATCTCAAATAATGTTAGTACTTAATCCCAGCCTATAGTGCAACAACCTAAGCCCATCCAAACCTACATTCGTAAGGGTAAGATGGGGAAAGGAACCATGGCCATATAGGTAGGTTGTTAGGCAATCTGTTGCGAGTTTATTATGGAGAGAGGTTGTGTAGAGTGCAGCAATATATGGACTGAACTTAGGAGAAAGGGGGACATTCATGATTGATCACTGTCTAGTGTATTGACCTGGGATAATTTCTCAGGAGGAATCTATAGCTGTAACTCTTATCATATATGTAAATAATACAATCTCTACAGTTATCTCTATCAATTGGTGCTTTCATTGAGAGCCGAACTCAAGGAATCTGTAATGAGATAAGGAATCCTTAATGAGATAACTCTTATCCAATAGGACTGTTCTTTTTCACAATGAATTTGTAATAAGATAAGGTTACAACTAAATGGGGAAGAATTCACCGTGAATGCTTGTGTTTTTGACACTGGAGGGCCCGATTTAATCCTAGGTGTGGCATGGTTGGAAACTTTAGGTGTGGTGAAGGTTGATTGGAAGAAGATGTACATGTCTTTTGATCAAAGAGGAATGGAATTCACTTTGCAAAAGATTAACATGCAAGCTTCTTCCCCTCATACTCTACAACATATTTTAAAATATCAGAACCTGGAAGTAGAAGGGCTGTTATGGTCAATAAGAATTGGAGGATCCTTAACCAAAGAAATGGGCACCTTGGAGGTAGATCAACTGAAGGGCTTGCGGTCTGCCTTGTCCAGTTTTGGGTCAGTTTTTTAGGAACCTAAAGGCCTCCGACCTAGGAGGGTTCATTAACTTAAAGGAGGGGGCAGTGCCAGTGAATATTCGTCCATATAGGCATGCACACCACCATAAGGATGAAATTGAGAGGCAGATCCAAAATTTACTTAAAACAGGGGTTATCTGGCATAGTATAAGCCCATTCTCAAGCCCAGTTATCCTTGTCAAAAAGAAAGACGACTCATGGCGAATGTGCGTCAATTACCGCACTTTGAATAAGCTCATAATACCCATCAAGTTCCCAATTCTAGTAGTGGATGAGCTGATGGAGGAATTACACGAGGCTAGACACTTCTTTAAAGTTGATCTACATTCGGGTTTTCATCAAATTAGGGTCTAGGAGGAAGACACTTATAAAACGGGGTTTCGAACTCACGAGGGGCATTATGAGTACCTAGCAATGCCCTTCGGTCTCATGAATGCCCCTGCTACTTTCCAATCTACATTGAATTCAAATTTTAAACCCTTATTAAGAAAGTTCGTTTTAGTATTTTTTTGACGATATTCTGGTTTATAGTTCCAGTTGGGATCAACACTTGAAGCATTTAGCTTGTGTGCTGAAATTACTATTAGACAATGGGTTGTTGGCAAATCAGAAAAAGTGTGTCTTTGGGCAGAAGTCTGTGGAGTATTTGGGCCACATCATTTCTTGTGAAGGGGTAGCAATGGACCCATCAAAGATTCAAAGTATCCTAAAGTGGCCTATTCCTAAAAATGTCAAAGGAGTACGGGGATTCCTTGGTCTCACTGGGCACTATCAGAAATTCATTAAAGATTATGGTAAAATTGCTAAGCCTCTTATTGACCTTACCAAGAAAGATGGTTTCAACTGGAGTAGGGAGTCCCAAATTGCTTTTGATAAATTGAAGAAGAGGATGACTTCGTCTCCCATTCTTGCTCAACCCGACTTCTCCAAAGAGTTTTCCCTTGAATGTGATGCTTCGGGTAGAGGGTTGGGTGCTATTTTAATTCAAGAGAGTCGTTCATTAGCATATTTCAGCAAGGCTTTGGCTAAATCAACATTTTCTAAATCAGTCTATGAAAAGGAAGTAATGGCAGTGGTAATGGCAATACAGCACTGGAAACATTTTCTAATTGGGAGGCATTTCAAGGTTTATACCGACCATAAGAGCTTGAAGCACTTATTGGACCAACGGATTCCCTCTATAGACCAACAATGTTGGCAAGCCAAGTTGTTGGGTCTATACTACGAAGTAATCTATAAACCTAGCAAACAAAATGGGGTAGCAGATGCACTCTCCAGGTTGGAAGAAGACAGATTACTACTTTCAGCCATTTCAGCTCCGTTTTGGCTAGATATGGACATTGTACATCAAGAACTCAGGGAAGATGACCAGCTACAACTAATCATCACAGCCCTCTAGCAAAATTCACATTTTAAATATGGTTATCATTTCAAAGATGGCCTATTGTTCTACAAAAACATAATAGTCATTTCAGCAACTTTAGTGCTTATCTCTCAATTTTTGCATGAGTTCCATGCTTTACCTTCAGGAGGGCATTCAGGTTTCCTCAAGACTTATAAAAGGTTAGTTTCTGGATTGTTTTGGATGGGCATGAAGTCTTCCATTCAGCAGTATGTACGTGAGTTTATTGTTTTCCAAAAGAATAAATATCTGGCTATGACCCCTGCTGGCCTCTTACAGCCCCTACCCATACCTCAGTTGATTTGGGATGAAGTCTCCATGGACTTTATTATAGGACTGCCTAAATCTCGCGATTTTGAAGTCATCTTGGTGGTAGTGGATCACCTATCCAAATATGCCCATTTCTTACTCCTCAAGCACCCTTTCACTGCTAAAATAGTGGCTGAAGCTTTCATCCGTGAGGTAGAACAGTTACATGACCTTCCTCATTCTATATTGAGTGATAGAGACCCACTCTTCACTAGCAATTTTTGGAAGGAGCTGTTTAAACTACAATGCATAGCACTAAAGATGAGTTCCTCCTACCATCCGCAAACAGAGGGATAAATGAAAGTTCTAAACCGATTTCTAGAAACTTATCTTTGCTGCTTTTCCTCTGAAAAACCTAAGAATTGGTCCTATTGGATAGCCTGGATTGAATACTGGTATAACACTTGTTTCCATGTTTCCTCCGGGAAAATTCCTTTCGAAGTTGTCTATGGTCGTCTACCTCCTACCCTACTTCAATTTTCTTAAGGGGAATCTCAGGTGGAATCCGTGGAGTTAGCTTTGATTGATAGAGATGAGGCTTTGAGACAGCTAAAGCACAACCTCTGTCGTGTCCAGGTTATGATGAAGAGAGCTGCAAACAATCATAGGAGGGAAGTACATTTTCAAGAGGGAGATTTGATTTTTGTAAAACTTCGACTACATAGGCAATCTTCTGTTGCATGAAGGATATGCCCTAAGCTCTCAGTCTGTTATTATGGACCTTTCCAGATTATTAAAAAGGTGGGAAAAGTTGCTTATAAGCGCCAACTTCCTCCAGCATCCAAAGTCCACCCGGTTTTTCATGTTTCTCAGTTAAAGAAGGCTGTAGGTGATCACTCTGTTGAGCACACTCTACCTAATGGGCAACAAATGGATCATGAGGACTTGGTTGAACCAGAAGCCATCTTAGCCTCACGCCTTATTCAGTCTAAGGGCAGTAACACTCTCAAATGGCTTGTTCGTTGGAGGGACAAACCAGCTGAAGAAGCAACTTGGGAGGACGTAGATTTCATCAAAGGGAAGTTTCCTTCTCTTCACCTTGAGGACAAGGTGCCTATTGAGGAGGAGGAAATTGTTAGTACTCAATCCCAGCCCATAGTGCAACAGCTTAAGCCCATCCAAACCTATATTCGTTGGGGTAAGATGGGGAAAAGAACCATGGCCACATAGGCAGGTTGTTAGGCAATCTGTTGCGAGTTTGTTATGGAGAGAGATTGTGTAGAGTGTAGCAGTATATGGACTGAACTTAGGAGAAAGGGGGGGACATTCATGATTGATCACTGTCTAGTGTATTGGCCTGGGATAATTTCTCAGGAGGAATCTATAGCTGTAACTCTTATCATATGCGTAAATAATACAATCTCTACAATTATCTCTATCACATAAGGAATATTTTGCAGGGATCATTTAAAGGATGATTTCTAAACTGGTTTTTAACTTACTTGAAACAAGCTTGCATTTAAGAAGTTTTAATTGAGCTGGATCTTTAAAGATATCTTTGTCAACCTAAAAGATGTTTTCACATTAGAGAAATAACGTCCAAACCACAAAAAAAAAAAAAAAAGGCTGTTATGTACAACTCTCATTCAGTCATTTTAAGCCTAAATCCCATAAAGGAGTTGGAAGGAGTATGATATATACGAGCATGAAGAGGGTTCGATTTATTGAGATTAGTCTAAATCTAAGGCAGAGTCATCCCTGATGGTCACATGCACATTATCTTTATATTTTTATCTTTAGGCTTGTTTCTACTTTCTCCCAAGCCTTTTAGAGTTCCTAGAGATATTGAATAGATCAAATCTATTTTAAGTTCGACGATATGATCGAGGTAGAATTCCTTCTGAAAATTGATTATTCCTCAATCTTAGAATAACTGGATTGCAATTCCATCAGTGGGATTCATTTATTTATTTGCGTAAAATAGATCCACACTAGTTTCCATCCACATTGAAAATTATAGCATTGTACAATCCTCATATACTCCCATTCATAATCAGTTTTTAGCGTCAAGTCTTCTTCTTCTTCTTCTTTAATTAGAATAGGGGCAGTCACCTTTTTCCTATGAAGTGAGTTTGCTTTACTAGGCTCATCTTTTTCTTTCTTACTGATGCATGTAGGATTCCATGGAAAGGATTGTAGATCACGGTGGAGAAGAATGCCTTTTTTCTAAATTTTTGCAATAAATAAATCACAGTGGAGGAGCCTGTTTTTTCTGTAAGTAAGAAATAAAGTGTTCTCTGTTGATCTTGGTTAGTATTATATTAGACTTTAACATCCCAATTATGCCTCTGATTTTCTGTATTTGCTTGTTTTCTAAGCTAAGTCCTTAGAATTTACCAAGACTCTGCTCCAAGTAGTGCTTTGTAGTCATTTCAATGTTATGGTTTCGTAAAAGAAGGCACTTATTAATTGTTCTCGATTAAGGATAAAGGAAGGAACAGAATAGACATAGCACTAGAAATTGTGATTAAGACTGATTTCTGTAATGAATAGAAAAGTAACAAACTTTCAAGCATGCCACTTTATGACTATCCACACGGTTTCCTCGTTTACTAAATCTTCACCTAATAAGGATGTTAAACAACATATTCCTAATGCAGAGAAAAGAACTGATCTTCTGAAATTAATTCTCCATACATGCTACAAGGTATCTCTTGTGTTCTTGGGAAATTTTAACAAACTTGTTGAATGGGTTGCTATTGCAAGCGAATTCCATGTATTCATCTTCTTTTAGACACAAAGCTGATCCGGCATAGAACAATTCCAAAGAACTACAACCCTGGAAACAAACAAGTAGCAGAGCGCACAAATTCATCTAAGGTAATGGAAAAAGTAATTAAATGTTTTCCTTAGCTCCAATAAAAAGCTCAGAATTCCTGCTAACGTCAGCTGTAATGTGAGTACAGAAATAGGGTATCTCACATCAGTCAAGATTGTTCGAAGGATAATAAGGTATGTAATTAACAATCAAATGGGTTATTCATCAACACCTCGTTCATTGGCTGAATCACTAGAGCAACCAAGAGCCGTGATATGGTGCACTCATGTAATATTTTTTCCCATGAAAGGGATGAAGAAGGAAACAAATGAATAAACTTGAAGTTTCATTGACTATCTCTTTCAATTCAATATCGAAAGACAGTTCAAGAGGTATATGTTAACATTCGACACAAAGTGCAGCAGCTAATCATTCTTCCAAGCATACAAGACGAGAGAAAAGCCAAGACCTCGTAACTGGTGATCTTTGAATCGCTGAGAGTGAGACCAGGCCAATACAGAGGGATCAAAAATGGATTGGTTGGACCGCAGTTTCTCCACAGACAAGGAAGTTTTGAACATGAAAACTGCATTGCCTATAGCATTACCGAACAGCCAGTTATGGACATCCCAGAAAACTTCCACTGGTATCCCATCCACTAATATGGTTTGGTTGCCCCTAAACTTCCACTTTAGCCTCTTCACTTGCATTACCATCTTATTGTCAATACGGATCACGAGGCACGGATCCTTAAGATCGACAGTATCACACTCAATCTTGATATCATGCAGCTGCCCCCAATCACAGAATTGAACTTTTGCACCAAAACACTTCTTCCCAAGTATGTGCTCCCTCCTGGCAATTAAATTTGCACCTGAATGCATTGGGATAGTGCCAATTTTCTTGTATGCTTCCTTCTTCATATCCCCAAGAAGTAACACCATTTCTTGGTTAAATGCAATGGCCAAATAAAATCCTTCCAGGGGCTCAGGCCCTGAACCAAATTTAGCATTTGATACGTCCCAGTAGATATCAATCTTATCAGATTCGACCTCTAAATTTTTGCACCCTTTTCTCTTAGAGAACAACCATGGTTTTATATCAACTTTGCAGAGAGATTGGCAGGATGAATCATCGATTGTGACACCAAAGCTTTGACCCATTAGATTCTTGGTCCAAGAAACCGTAATCAAGCAAGAACGGGCACGCAATTTACATTGATATAAACAAGTGACCAAGTTTTGAGCAGCTTTACTGGCCCCTGAAGACGAGGAATCAGCAACTTGAACACCGGTTTCACCAAAACAAGAAGGGAAGTCCCTCATTTTACCCACAAGTAGAGACCTTTTTTCCTACAACACTTCCCTCTAGCTAGGAACAAAACAACAGGAAATATTAGTACCTCAGGTAAGTTGAAGATGAAAGCAAAAACCCATCTTTAATATCCTCCAAAAGTTAGCAACTTGCTATTCTTAACTCCATCCAGAGGTCTGATTTCTGCTGCCCACATCAGGATAAGACTCAGGAAGAGAGACAAAGGCCTTAGATTTGCTTTGGCATTCCTGTGCGCATAAAAATAACCAAATAAACTATAGAGTATGATAGAGTTACAAAGACGAATGAGTAGAGGAGCGAAGGGGAGACGAAGTCGGGTCGCATGGAACGGAAGAGCAAAGCAAAAGAAGGCAGCTGTATAATCGCTGGAAAAGATAAAAAACTGGAGACTGGTTAATATACACAAAAAGAAACTTAAAAGGGTATCGGGTCTCTCTCCATCTTTTTTCACTCACGCGCATAAACATTCATGAAATTTACTAATCATTAAGGCTTTCTCCATTATTGAAAGAATCATAATGCCCCTGCCCTTTAACTGACACTACACATGCATTTATTTAAAGGTGAATAAATCAAAGCTTAAAGCTTGCTAAACATACTCTATTCCCCTTTACTTTTGCAGATCTTTCCCTTTCTCTCTCTAATGATGTTTCCTTTACTTGTGTCGCCTGCCACCTTTTTCCTACGTAAGACAAATGTTACCATGGTAGTGGGAATTCTAAGTGAAGATATGTGTAATTTAAAGGAATAGGACTGTTGAAAAGTCCGAGCTTTCTATGGAACTGTAAAGTGGACGGTTGTGTTCAATTGAAACTACCAAAGGTAGAATGGATTTAATTGAACATAATATTTTGTTTGATTGGATATGGTAAATTTTTCAAATAAACTACTCAAAGTATATTAGCACATATTTTCTAAAAGAATTATTCAATGTATATTAAAAAATAATAATTATAGGTTATCTATTATTAAAAATATATTAAATTAAACACAACACAAACTCACTCAACTGCTAATTTGACTGGAGTCTCTACAAGTCCTTTCAGTTTTTTCTGAATGTTCTGCTTTGGACTTCAGTTAAATCGCTGTCTTGAAACGGTCTTACTAGCCTAATTTGAATACAATGTCTATGGTCATTTTATTGCTTAACATAAACGATTTTACAAGGAACCAAAGTTCACATTTGAATCCGCAAACTATTCCTTTTGATTCTGATCCATGTTGAATTTATGAGCGACACTCCCACTGGGGTCGTGTGGATCATGCCCTTAGATACAGCGAGTCACGTGGCTGGGTTGACGGTGGCTTGCTCCACTTCGACACGTCAATATGATAGACTTCGTTTAGGATAACGATTTGTGTATTTAGGGTAAATGAAATAAACGATTTTGTTTATTTTAAAATATATTTTTATTAAAAATTTTAATATTTATTGCAGTTGTATCGTATTAATTTTAATAAAATGAAGTTAGAATAATTATTTTTTGATACAAAGGAAAAGAAAACAAAACAAAACAAAAATGCAAAGAAAAAAGGGAACTAGCTAGCCCCTTTCAAAAGTGACGCTTACAGCATCTAACAGGATCCACCAAGTTAGAATAATTATACAAACACCACATATATCGCAAAACAATATATTCAAGAATAGCTATTTTCTTTTATATAAAGAAAACTATCGCATAATAACATAAATTGTTTGATTACTCCCACCGAGCAATTATTCTGTAAGGATAAAAAGTTGAGTTTATTGCAAACAGAAACAGTTGAGGATAAGTTTCATGTTCATTGGATATGTGGAAACATAATTGATGGTCAACTCTTGAATGGTTGTAATGCTATAATTGTATTGGGTATTAATCACTTCCTCGCCACTTGCCAAATAGCAACAAGTTCCTGGTTGAGTTTGGACCCATTGTCCTGGAGTTTGCAATCAATGACCAAGCAAACTTATGCGTAGAGCTATTGCTTAAAGATTAATTCGGTTGTGTGATCAAGAAACACTAATTATGTTGTCAAAATGATGATATTACAAGTGTATAAAACGATAATAGTTACAAATATAAAAGCAATAAAGGATAAAAATTCGACTAGGAGAACGATAAGAATTGAATTTATTTAAAACATGTAACAAATTTTTTTGTAGGTAATACTAATACGAGGATAAAATTAATTAGGACAAAAAGGGAACAAAGAAAAAGAGTGTGCTCTCGTTGGTTGAATGAATGTGTCCAACAGTAGAGATTGAACAATAGAGATAAGACTGTGTATTATTTGGATATTTCTAAATTCCTTAAACATTCATTGCTAATTATCTAATCTCATTAAGGAGACTGCTGATCAACACAAGTTTTTTAAGCAAGGCTTAGGTCTTGTTTGACAAATAGCATATTGCATTAATTATTAGCTGATTGTATCAACGGTTAGTTGATAGCTGATTTTATCAACTAATTTGACCGGTGGATAACATCAATTGTTTATTAAAGATGTTTGGTACAATTAGTTATTTAATATTAGTTGTTGATGTATAAATATTTTATGAGGGCATAATTTTAAAAAAAATTATAAGGACATGAATATTATATTTCTCAGTATTTCGTTGAATATTCTTATAAGTATTTAAATTTAGATATTTAATTTTACAATAATTAAGTTTATAAATTTAATAATAATAATAATAATAATAACAACAACAACAATAATAACAATAATAATAATAACCCAACGTTAAATTCTCTGTTAATATGAATGATGTAACGAGCTACATTATATTAGTATTTTTCATATAATATGT
>JANKYF010000009.1:34712556-34723218 GCA_029829435.1 Erythroxylum hondense
GAACCTTTATCGCGGGATACGTGTCGGAATGACCTTCGGGCATCCCGATGTGTACCCTACGATGAGGGGGCGCTACAGATTCTATATTTTGAAGGGCCTAAAATGAAATAGAAGATAGGTATAAAGCATATTAATGAAAAAGATAGAAGAAGTGGAAAAAGACAGAAGAAGTGAAAAAATTACTATAACTTTCCCTAAAGATATCATATTAAGGTGTTCTTTATATGGTTTGAAAGGGGACTTCAAGATCTACAATTTTCATGAAGACCTCGAAGACAGATTATATCGTTTGAATGGTCAAAAATGGAATAGAAGATAGGTCAGGCAAAAAAAAACAGAAGAAGCAAAACATAGAAGAAGATGACGTCATCACAGAAAAATAAAAAGACAGAAGAAGCAAAACACAAAAGAAGATGATGTCATTATAGAAAAAGCAAAACATAGAAGAAGCAAAACACAGAAGAAGATAACATCATCACAGAAGAAGATGACGTCATCACAGAAGAAACAAAACACAAAAGAAGATGACATCATTACAGAAGAAACACAGAAGAATATGACATCATCACAAAATAAGCGAAAAGGCAGAAGAAGCAAAACACAAAAGAAGCAAAAGGCAGAAGAAGCAAAACACAAAAGAAGCAAAACATAGAAGAAACAAAACATAGAAGAAGCAAAAAGACAGAAGATACATCTTCCTTTATAGGGCCAAAACTTTCAGTCTAGAAGTCTAAAAATTTCGTACTATATATAGTTGGAAAGCTAAAAAAAAGACCTACAACTTTCTATAAGACACCTTTGCACAAAACAGCCCAGATTAATCTAACTTTTTCCTCGAATGCAGAAAATGAATTTTTACATTCATCCAAGGTACTGCACCCAGTTCTCTACTTCATGACAAATTTTAAGATTCTTAAAAACAGAATTTAAATTCAATGTCTTTATAAGAAATGTAGTCATATATTCCTAGTTTAATCCAAATTAAAAAATTATCTCATTTGGATAACTAGAGAAAAAGTTGTGGCTAAAAGACTGAATCATACTCCATAAATATTTTCCAGATCAACCATCCATTTTGTTTCACAATCTTTCCTTAACACAAACTATACTAAGATCACATTTTCTACTTCACTTACTCCTCATTCTCAATTTCATTTCAAATCAATATCATCTATAAAGAAATTTATAATCCATGATTAATCATGAATACCAATAACAGAGCATACACCTATGTACTTATTCCTCATCAACTTACTACATAAATGCAACTTTATTTTTTATTTTCATTCTACTTCTAACTTTCACCTTAATTCTTCTCACTTCAAAATCTTTTATCTACCAAAAACTCCAAAGCAAAACTTGAATCTATCCACATTTCTTATTTATTAGTTTTAGTCTTCTAAGAAAAGTTCGAAGTCCAATATTACTCCAAATGATGAGGTAGAGCAGCTTCTTGAATTTTGGCCAGTTGTTTGACTTAGTCAAATAGCTGATTTTGATCAATTAGCTAATTTTTAGCTGATCATTTATCATCCAAATAAGGCCATTATCCTCGGTTGAGAAAAAAAGAGAGCCCCGTCGTTTCTATTTTAATCATCATCTTTCAAATTGTATTGGATAAGTATTTTTAGATGACGAATAAATTGGGTTTAAAATTCAATGGTGTTTGTGACAAATTGATTGTCTCCACTAGAAAAAAGGCAAACAACAAAAAAGCCGCTTCTTTAGAGATGTAATAAGTTAAGTTTATGCAAACTATTACTCTATCTGCTTCATATGAAGGGTGATTAGCTTTCTTTTCAAGTTATCAGGTTAATGTGTGATAGAGTAAATATAAAATAGAAAGGAATTGACTCCCCAAAAGTAGAAAACCCAGTTAGACCAAGAAAGCGTGCGTAATGTGGTGTCAAGAAAGCGTGCATAATGTGTTATATAAAATAATATCACTAAGGAGTTTGATGTGACAAATTCATAATTTGGTTAGTTATGTTGATCTAAGTGAACAACTTAAAACAAAGCTAGAATATCAATTTAATTAATCGGTAATTAACTCTTAACATAAAAGTATATTTGTAAAGCAAAGACAGGTTCAAATGTCTTGTCGAACAAGCGTATTGCTTAAGGACGTTGTCTTATCTCGTCACTTAATTGACACCGACACCTCATTATATATTCGGAAGTAACGAGTCCTTGTTAGTTATGAGAGATTGCATCATTCAGCTCTTTGCTTCTTGCAATAAACACCTGATTTAATTGCGTTCATATTGAAACTGTTATTTTTAAATTTTAGTGTATCCTGAAAAAGTATATGTGGCCAAAATTAGTCAGAAAGATGTTATCGATTCATCTCCCCTTTAATCAATTATTAGCTGCCGTCTATATCTTTATTTAAAGACTTCCTTACCCATTAAGCAGAGTAGTGGCAGTGGCAGCTTTTTTCTTTCTAAGTCTAATTTGTTTCTGTTTCTTTTTTTTTTCTTAATTGACTGAGAAAAATGCTATTATAAACGTTGCATGCTCCCAACTTGGTGCATCAGACTGACGTTTGGCTTTGTTTGAGAGCTTAGACAATGACGGATGCCCTATACAATGGACGACCCAGTCACAAGTTTCCAACACATAATTTATTAATCAAAATAACATTTATAAATTAACCTTCAAGATTAACATCTATTTATAATGTGTTGACGCACAATTGGCTTAAGAACTAGCTAGACGTTAACCAAGTGTCAACCCTTAACAATAATCATTAATAAATAACTACTACAAGAAACTAACAAATTACCAACAAAAAATTATCGACAAAAAAATTTGTAATAAATTAGTGACAAAATTGATTTTTTGTCAATAAAATTGTTGAAAAAATGATTTTTTGCGATGAACAAAATATTTGTCGGCAAAGGTGTGGAAAAATTATTCATAAGATTTTACAGGCAGAATATAATGACAGAATAAAAAATTCAGTCGAAAAATAGGCAGTAATTGTTGACGGGAAAATATGAGTCGATAAATTACCGATAGAAGTAGTTTCCATCGGTATTTTGGTTTTTCATTTAAATGAGAACGACTTCATTTTGCTTTCAATTTAAACCTACCCGAAAATCCTCCCCTCTCTCCCTTGTGTCATTGGTTCTTCTTCCTTTTGTTCTTTGTTGTTGTTGTCGTATCGATCTTCTCTCTAGAAATTATCGTCCATCGTCCGAAATCATCATCCATCATCCATCGTCTTCAGTTATACGAGGTTAGTCTTCCATGTTGCTTTGCTCTTGGTTGATTTTGTTTTCAGATTACCATCGACCCAGAAAACAGAAGGAATCAATAAACAAACTTTCAAACAAAAAAAATGAAAGTTTGGGAATTAAAAAAACTCCTAATTTGAAGCTAGTTTGCTACAAAATCGCACCTCTTCTTCTTCTTCTTCTTCTTTGGGAATAATAAGAAGAATGTCATCATCAATGAGTGAAGTAGGGAAAGAAGGAAGTAAATGACATTGAAATTTTGAAATATTAATGGCTAAAATATGGTACTCGAGTTGTCCGAGGAAGCATAATATGGTAGGTATATTAGTGAACAAGGGACTAATGAATAGGGTAGTGGAGATTACAAGGGTTAATGACAGGATAATGGTGGCAAAAATTGTTCTAAGCAGTATGGTTCGCAACATAGTATTTGTGTATTCGCCTCAAGCTGACACAGACGATCAACAAAAACGTACATTTTAGGAGACGCTAGATGGAGTGCTTCAACAAATTTCTTATACTGAACAGATCATCCTAGGAGGGGATTTTAATGGGCATATAGGAGCGGATTCAGATGGATATACAGGGACTCATGGTGGCTTTGGATAAGGCTCTAAGAATGGTAATGGGGTTGATTTATTGGGCATAGCCATCGCATATGAGTTAGTAATAGTAAATTCTTTTTTTACGAAAAACGAAGCGCACTTTGTAACATTTCAGAGTAGTACAATCAAAATGCAAATTGATTATATCTTTATTAGGACAAGAGACAGATCGTGGTACAAGGATTGCAAAGTACTTCCGGCCGCATGTCTATCAACCCAACATAAATTGTTAGTTTTAGATCTACAAATTAAGGGATGGAGGGCACAGCGATTTATCGAGTGATTTCGCAAAATCCGATGGTGGAGACTACAAGGGGATATGGTGGAACTTTTTAGGACTCAAGTTAGGTATAATACACCAAGGGCGGTGAGTGAGGATGCAAATTAGATATGGCAAGGAGTAGCCCCAGTGGTGAGAGAAACTGCCACAAAACTCCTAAGGGTTTCTAAAAGACAAGGGGGAGAGCGAATGGAATCTTGATGGTGGTTAGACAAGGTCCAAGGGACGGTAAAGGCGAAGAAGCGAGCTTTTAAAGATCTATTAGAAAGTACTACCGAGGTGGAACGAGTAACAAACAGAGTACGGTATAGATTGGCAAAACAAAAAGCGAAGAAGACTATCGCAGTGGCTGGAGGAGAAGTTTATAAGAATATATGCAGGGAGTTGGATATGGTCAAAGAAGCACATAGAATCTTCAAGTTAGCACGAGATAGGGCACGTGAGATATGAGATTTCAACCGAGTTTGTTGTATTCGAGACGAAGCAGGACAGGTACTCACAGAGGCCTAAGCCATCAAACAGAGGTGGTAGAGATACTTTTATGGCCTTTAGAACAAAAACATATTGTTCAACATAGAACTAGGGGAACCCTTTATGTCGGGATAATATTTGATCGGGAACCCATGGGGGAGGATCATAAGGGGAGAAATTACAAAGGTTCTCAGGGGGATGGGGAGCAGACGTGCCGAAGGGCCAAATTAGATCCCTATAGAGGTATGGAAGCGACTAGGTGCTGTAGGTATTTCATGGTCAATTCAGCTCTTTAATGTGATCCTTGAGTCAACCAAGATGTCGGATGAATGGAGGTTAAGTAGGTTAATCCTCTTATATAAGGCAAAAGGAGACATCCAACAATGTCACAATTATCGAGGCATCAAATTATTAAGTCATATCATGAAGATGTAGGAGAAGGTAATTGAAAGGAGAATCCGGAGAGTTGTTTCAATATCAAAAAACCAATTCGGATTTATGTCGGGTAAGTCTACGATAGAGGCAATACATCTACTTTAGAGATTGATGGAATGCTACAGGGAAAGGAAACAGAATTTGCATATAGTTTTTGTAGATTTGGAAAAAGCATATAACAGGGTTCCAAGAGAACTCATATGGAGGTGTTTGGAGGCAAAGGACATTCCTAGTACTTATATCAAAGTGATAAAGGATATGTATGAAGGAGCATTGACTAGTGTACGGATGATCGGAGGTGACACGGAAGCATTCTCTATTGGTGTTAGACTACACCAAGGCTCAGTTTTAAGTCCTCTTTGTTTACAATAGTGTTAGATGAATTTACTAAGCATATTCAGTGAGAGGTACCATATTGTATGTTATTTGCAGATGATATTATCCTAGTGGATGAGACAAAGGAGGGGGTTAATGCCAAATTAGAACGTTGGAGAGAAGTGTTAGAATCGAAAGGTTTTTGAATGAGTAGGTCCAAGATGGAATATTTAAAATGCACCTTTTCGGGTAGCCAGATGGTATATGAGGCAGTAGTAATTGGTACTGATATTGTACCACAGAAATCGAGTTTCAAATACCTAGGATCTATCATTCAAAGAGATAGTAATATCGATAACAATATAGTACATCATATTAGATCTGGGTGGGTAAAATGGCGGAATGCGTTAGGTGTTCTCTGTGATAAAAAGGTCCCCATAAGACTCAAAGGGAAGTTCTATAAAATGGTGATTCAACCAACCATGTTATTTGGTGTAGAATGCTGGTATAATAAGCGTAGATATATGCAAGAGTTGCTGGTAGCAGAATTGCGAATGCTTAGGTAGATGTGTGATATTACCAAAAGAGATAAGGTGCGGAATAGGGTAGTGAAAGTCAAGCTATAGGTGGCTAGTATAAATGACAAGTTGAGAGAGAAAAGGCTTAGGTGGTTTGGGCATGTGAGTAGGATATCTTGTGATGCCCCAGTTCGACACGGCGAGAGAATAAACCTTAGGGACTACAAGAGGAGAAAAGGGAGGCCTTTCAAAAACTGAAGGGAGGTGATCAAGAGAGATATGTCAGAGTTGGCCCTCACCGTCGCAATCGCTAAAATTAGAACAGTCTGGCATGATAGGATTAGAGTAAACGACGTACCATAGAGCCCTCGCACATCATCTCTACTGCCTAGGGATTTTTTTTACAAGTGTATGGGGAGATTCCTACAATGGACGTATAAAACTGTAGGATTGCCACACTCTCAGGACACTGATCAGGGAAGACTCAAAGCGTAGCTAGCAACGAGAAAAGCTGGCCTTGGCAAGGCGAAAGGTAATAGCTGATTATGGTCACCATCAGATATATATATGGATTTACTACCAGTATTTATGTACTTATTCTTTTTAACCTACATCTCAATTATAATGTCACATATGAATGTAGACCTACTGAAAACAGCCTCTCTATAATGTAGAGGTAAGGCTGCGTACTATCAGGCCCTCCAGACCCTGCTTCATTGCGAGACTTCGGGGTATGATGATGATGGCATAGGATACCTAGAATGTAATAGTTAGTCACATGGGATACCGAGAATGTAATAGTGAGCTGGTGTGGTGACAAAACTGCAAAAGAGGAAGATTTACTTTAGAGGGAATAAGAGAGAGAAGGGAGAAGCTGACTAAGTTTGAGTATCCACCCAAATAATAGCTTTGGGTGGGTTTGGGATTGGATCAGGTTTTAAGGAGGTTGGATTTGGATTTGGATTTGGGAGAGCAGTAAGTGGTGCTGGTGTAGGAGGGAATGGTGAGTTGCGCCTAGGATGGGCAGCACGTGGTAGTTTGAGAGTGGGGATAATGGGTTTGGTGGTGGTGAAGATTGTTTCTCTTGGCTTGATCTGGCAATTTCAACCCTTGGAAATGGTTTAAAATGAGCGAATTTCTCTTTGATGTCTATTGTTTTTTATGGGTTATTGGTCTTTTTGTATGGTTTGGAGGTGTTCAATCTTGAGATTATATTAAGTTTAAAGAATCAGAATTAAAGCTATGAGTTTTTTACTCCATGATATGTGATTTGGTTGGTTTGTTGTACTTTACATGGTTATGTATTTACCATTCTTTCTCTATTTCAAGTCACTCCATTGCTTAACTTTAGATAAGGTTTTTATGATGTTAGGTCAACCATAGAAAAAGTATAAAAAAGGTATTTTGTAAGGCTTTTATTTTACTTTACGTAATCTAGCATATAAATTTACTATTTATCTTTTATCTTTATTATAGGTGCATAATTACTTTCTTTTTTACACCTTCCTATTTATATGTCTAACCTCTCTTTTTTTATGTAGGAAGTTGAAGTGTTTCCTAACTTATACCAATATTAAGATAATAATAATTCTACCTTAAGTGAAATACTCTAATGATTGTTATTTCTCTATTATTAAGTTAATACTATTTAACTACTTATGAGTGCTTCAATCTTATCTTGGTTCTTTATTCTTATATATATATGGTTTTGGACGAGGTTGAAAGGTGATCTTCATATGTATTTAGGCTGATTGTTTAGGGCATCACATGTTATATATTATGTTACTTAGAATCCATATAATCAACATGCCATTATAAAAGCAAACTCTTCTTGAAGTTTTTATCAAATGGTTATATGTCCTTAGTGCTTTTACTTGTATGAGTGAAATTCATAATTGTTGACAAGCCATTGTGATTAGTTCAAGTCTTCATTTAAATGCTTATATATGAACGTCGATTTAAGTATTGTGTGTTTGAGTTTTTGTGTTATTTGAGTCTGTAATAATAAGGAATTATTACAATCATGATTTTAATAACATGATTTTGCATACCTTTGCACCAAGCCTTACGAATGGTAGCATCCCCATACTTCTAGTAATCAATGAAGCCTCATCAGGGAGTATATTTCCAAATATGTTATTTAGTCACTATTGTATCAAACTGCAAAGTTCACATATTAGATATTGATGGGCTTTATCAATTCTACCACTACCTCACTTTCCCTCATATTTAAATTTTTTTGAATTATATGCTTGTCAAAAATTTTTCTTGGTTGGCGAATAAACTACATTGCAGCATTGTCAACATACACATGTGAGGGCTCAACATCAGGATATTCGATGGCTATGGCCCTTACCCTCTTTCTCTAAAGCATTGATGTTTGAAAACATTTTTAAATGGCATATCAATGTATTATCCATAGCATGCCTTTGTGTGACATAAAAATATGTTCTTTGAGATAAACAACAATCAATTCATGTGATTCCTTATTATCATAAAAGAATAAAAGGATTAGTGCCATCTTTCACATGCTATACAATTAGTTCAAGTGATTCCTTATTATCATAAAAAAATAAAAAAGGATTAGTACCGTCTTTCATATTAAATTATAGAATGGAATTGCCTTAACTCCTAGATTGAAACTAATACATTGTTCTATCCATTGATGCATTAAAATTGATGTAATCTTGTCACACAGATGTAAACTAAATATCGAAGAAAAATATGGACAAATCCTTACCCTTATCATCTATTAATTTCTTACATATTATTTTCATATATGAAACACATATTGGCAATTATTTGGATATTGCCATTTATGCATTTAAGACTAGATTGGTAATTGTGTTTTATTTATTTATATTAGCAATGATGCATGAAATAATAGTTTAGATAATGAGTTGGAGTTGAATATGTTTTTCTTCATTGTTTCTAATGCTCTTATTTAGAATAAGCATTGGTAGTGTTTCTGCATTTCAATAGAAGTATGGGAGATTATGATAGTCGACTCTAATCACGAGGAAAATGGTATAATGAACTTGTTTGGAGTACTAATGAAGCAAGGTATTTGAACTGTATGTGGTAATATAAATTCCATTCCATTATGCCTAACATAAGAAAATATTGTTTAGAGATTATAAACATATGTCTTATGGAAAGTTTTGTTTTATTTTAGTATGGAATATAATGATAAAGTTTTGCGATCCATTTAGTCTATCACTTATGTAAGAGAATTCCCAAGGCAAAAAAAGAAGTAACAAAATTGTTATGTTTATCTCTTTTTGAAGTTTATATCCTATGTTGGAAGTGTTCTACTTGTGTTGGTATATATCACACACTTTTGTGGACATTATACTGATAATTGATTGTAGGAGTTTCAAGTGTTAATGCTTATAGTGAAATTTGGCGTTGTATGCAACAAATATAAATACAAAAGTTTTGAACATATGTAGTATTTAAATATGAAATATTCTTTTTGACAGGCTCTATTTTGTGTTAAAGAGCATAGCTCATCCTTCTTCTTTGTAGTTTGTGGTTGTCTGTCCATTCAGGTAAGTCGTCCAACTAATGTCTACCATATGCGTTGCTTTAATAGTATGAGTAGGAGGTCTTGATTTTATGTTGTTGTTTAGAATACTCTTATAATCATTGATGAGTTTTTAAGTTCTTCTTTAATAGTCTAAGTATTTATGTTTAAGTTTTGTTTGAATCATTGATGAGTAGATGTATGAATTACATAAGTATTTATTGTTTGTAGAATGAGTTTGAGATGAAAGGGATGATCCAATGCATAATAAACCCCTAAGATGGTATATACGCTGAAAACCCGTGATGCAGCTCTCATGAGACTTATCAGTGAAAATTTTCATGAGCTTAGGAGTCACAACGAGAACTTGCTTTCTTGATTCATATGATGTAACAATACCACGTACCATAGTGTTTATTTTAATTTGAACTTAGTGTACGAACTTAAATCAAGAAATAAAAAAGTAGTAAATTTTATAGTTATGAAAAATTCACAATGATTTGAGATATAATAAACCCCTAGGATGGTATATAGGTTGGAAATCTATGATGCAGCTCCTATGAAGCTTATTGTTGAAAAATTCTTCGAGCCTAGGAGTTACAGCGAGAACTTGCTTTCTCGATTTATATAGTGTAACAATGCCATGTATCTTAGTGTTTCATTTAATTCAAACTTAGTGTACGAACTTGAATCAAAAAATTAGAGAAGTAGTAAGTTGTATAGTTACGGAAAATTCACAATGATTTGAGGTATAATAAACCCCTAGGATGGTATATAGACTGGAAATCCATAATGCAGCCCATATGAGGCTTATCGATGAAAAATTTCACGAGCCTAGGAGTCACAGCGAGAACTTGCTTTCTCGATTCATATGGTGTAACAATGCCACGTATCTTAGTGTTTCTTTTAATTTGAACTCAATTTACGAACTTGAATAAAAAAAATTAAAGAAGTAGTAAGTTGTATAGTTACGGAAAATTCACAATGATTTGAGGTATATTAGGATGATATATAGGCTGAAAAGCTATAATGCAGCTCCTATGGAGCTTATCGGTAAAAAATTTCAAGAGTTTAGGAGTTACAGTGAGAATTTGCTTTCTCGATTCATATGGTGTAACAATGCCACGTATCTTAAGGGGTGTTTGTTTCTATTTTTATTTTTGGTTTTCTACTTTTGTTTTCAAATTCAGTAAAAAATCTTGTTTGTTTGAGTTTTTAATTTTTGTTTTTGGATTTAGTTTCTTCTTGTTTTCAAAAATTACGAGAACTATAA
>JANKYF010000009.1:34746315-34758533 GCA_029829435.1 Erythroxylum hondense
TATACCTTCATTTCGCCTCTAATCTTTTTATAATTTGTAATAACTTTTGAATATAGTCATTTTTTTATTTCTCAACAATTAGAAATAAAACGCTCTTTACATAAGCATTTTGAAATTAAATATAATTATTAGTAGTTTAACATGATGAATCAGCTAAATACCTTTAAATCTGTAAAAATATAGATTATCAGTCGATTCCGAAATATTGCATTCATCATCATTGTTGACAATTTTTCTTTTCCGGTACACCACAAAATTGCGGCAAAAGGGGTTTACGTGATTTAACCATTTTTAATTTTTACATATACTCGCATTCGAATAATAAATTAATGATAATTAGTATAACAGATGGCGATACTTGTCCCAAGACCCACTGAAGATTCAAATGGGTAATTTAAATGTTTACAGCCAAGAACGTGGCACCCAGTTATCGTTATACTTCACACACTGCATAAGTGGCTACAACTTACAGTTAAACGAACGAAGAACATCATGAATCACACTTTTTTTTGTTATAAGAGGAAAAAGAAAAAAACAGAAATCTACATTAAAGCCTTAGGGTACACTGCACCGAGCGCATACTAGTGAAGGAGCTCCTAGAGGCCCAAAGGGGACGCTTGAAGGATAAGCAAGCTAAGGCGTAAGCGAACCGCTAGACGAGCTAGACTGTCTACACATTGATTCCCTTTCCAAAAAACATGTTGGAGTTGGCACGATCACTCCCGTTACAGCAACTGCTAGATACCTGTCACAGAAAAGGAAATATCAATCACACTATTTAAATAGACGGGCGGAGATAAAAGTACTCTATGATTCCACGTACACTCACATTCCAGGATCTGTCCACGTAAGCTAGTTTTCTATTGATGTGGGACAATCTTGTCATTTCGCATGACCTACGCACGGTCTACGCACATTTCTGAACACGATAAGGCCGAAGTGTACAAAGATGAATTATAAAAGACGGCTATGTCCAATTTAACATAAATCTTACAAATCGGAGAGTCACCTATTGGATTGAGTACTTGTATTTGGAATCTCAATCTTATCACCTGGTTTGCTTTTTTGAACTCGCCATCCTGATGATAGTCAACAAGAATTTGACTTGGTCTATTTTGGACTTGTTTTAAGTTATAATTATATTTTGAGCTTCCATGTATTTTAAGCTCAAATCTTGTAGCATTAAGCCTAGGTATAAATAATTATGTTTTAAGATTTTTGGAAGACAACTTTGAACATATTATTTTCTATGAGTCGTCGGCTATATTGAGAGGAGAAAATCCTCTTGTTTTTTTCAACTTAGGAATTAAACTTCATTTATCAATTGAATCAGATTGTGACATGATTTTGATCCTACCAACTTTCTTGGTTTGTTCTTTACCCGTTATTTAGGTTGCTCGAGACAAGTCCTTCATGAGGTCTAGTAGGTAAATTTGAAACCTTACATATCAAATTTAGTTTTCGTTACTTCGACTCTATCTTTTTCTTCCTTCTTTGCATCCGATTTTTTTTACATCTTCAATTCCGTGGAGCGGGTTAGTTAATGTTGTTAGTGTTGTGACTAGTGAATTGTTGGGATGCTCAACCACCACCTGAATTAAATGAGTGAGAGAAATGAGTTGTGGGTTGAGAAATATCAAGTGAATTAAGTGACTGGTGCTGCTCAAGACATGCTTCTTGATTGAGAAGAGCAGCATAAACAACTTTAAAGGAGAATTTATTAGGACGTGATATAATGATGATAATAACTAGATCATATTCTATACCCATACTGGCTAAGATGCTCATGATTAAATCATCCTCAGATAAAGGAGCACTAACACATGCTAGAGTATCAACTAGGACCTTCATTTTTTAATATAATCATCAATAGATTGGGAGCCTTTACGGTTGTTAGATTGGAAATTTAAGTTGTAGAATTTTGGTTTTTGAATGAGAAGCAAATGATCATTCTAATGTGAGTCACACGTCACGAGAGGTCGCACAACATATGACATGGCTAAGTACACTCTCGGATATGGATGCTAGTAACCAGCCTATAAGTAATTGATCCTAGCACTGCGAAGCTATATATGATGGATTTGGAGACTACCTGATTGTTTCACCATGATTTCTAGTGATAAATTGCAGTAGGCAATTTTGTGAACCATCAATGAAGTGAATTAGATCGTGCCCACATATAATGGGGAGGACCTGAGGTCTCCAATTGAGGTAATTTGTTTTGTCTAATTTAGTGGGTAAAACAAAAGACAATGTTGTAGTAATAGGTATTGCAGATGAACTTTTGGGAACAACTGATGCTGAAATTGTTGAAGGGCTAATAGAACCAGAGGCCAATGATTGATCCATTGGCTCTGATACCATAGAGCTAAAATAAAGAGAAAGAGTTGAAGATGAAAACAAAGGTAATGCAATTCACCTTCCCATATAAGGACGAAGATGGCTTATATTTATATTGGTAATGAAGGTGCACAGTATCAATACAAAAGAAGAATATAAGAGATAAAATGACTGCTAAGACAGTTACACGAAAATTCTAGAATGAAGAAGTTGTTGAGCTCTAATAAATGAGTTCTGTTTGGAGCAAGGCTATGCAAATCGCAATCTAATTGCCAAGTGGAAAAAGGTCTGTATCAACTGTCCTACCTAACTTAAACTTGTGATTCTTGGTATTCATTTTGTGAATGCAAGGATTTGTGTTCTAATTTGTTTATTTTTATATGGAATGCAGTTGAGTTACGAATGTCTCTACTACTTAAGATGCATGCAACTGCGGGATCACAACTTCGTAACAACATGTGTTTATCTAGTACCCAAAAACCTGAGGGAGGATAAGGTTATAGAGTGTGTACATTGTGGACGGAGAGGTTGTGCAAGCATAGATTAGTTCACTTATGTTAAAATATATATTATATATCTTATTATTTAATTTTGGCAGTTTTGATTATTGGATATTCAAATAATGATTAAAAAATATATATCAAGAAGTCTTACTTAAATTGGATTCTTAGATAGAGTTATTGTGCAAATATAACTCTATCTTGAATGAAGATTCACGTGAATCATGTTTCCTTTGGAGATATGGACAATGCAAAGTGACGTGTGGGTGGTGTGCGTGAAGGTTTCTATATTTAGAATTTTTCATCGCTGCATGAGTTAGTTCTTTGAGGGACACATGTGAGTTATTGGGTGATTTTCTTCTTGGTGGATGTTGCCATGAATCACTGTTATGTTGGTCTTATTACGTGGGTCACTGGGTGTTGTCTCTGTTTTGCAGAAAAATATGTAAGGGCTTTGGTGAGGTCTCTTTAGTGAGTTTTGATGGTGAATGAAAGAGGAAAAGTGTGCAGTTTTGATCTGAATATTTTAATGCATTGAGGGAGGCTTGCTTGAGGGAATTTATGGTGGTGTCTTGGTATTGGTTGATTGATTGTGTATGAAAAACATCACGTTGCTGTATGTTACGAATATAGTGAGATAGCTAAAGGGGTGTTGCTATGTAGGTGATTTTTTTGTCTAAAATTTTCTATATGCATTATCTTGCTTTTATACCACATATATGAGTGACTTGGTGAAGGTTTTGGCTGGGCGTTGATTGATGGTGTATGCGTGAATGGTGAAAGCTTAATCTAATTATTTTGGTGATTTGAGGGATGGTGTAAGTGGGCTGAAGTAAGAGTTTTGTGTGTGTGTGTGTGTGTGTGTGTGTGACTCCTCATCTGGTTTAATAACATGTGTGCATGACATTGTCATGGGCTGAAGGACAAATTTTATGAGCTGCAGATTTTGTGATGTTGAATGTGTGAGTCCTTTATGCATGACTCTCTCTTTGTCTTGTTTTAGGTTGGTTGTTGGTGAATGAGCATATCATGTGGTAGTGGAGTGTAGAAAATTTCAAGGCAGCAACAGATTGGTAGCTAGTGTCATTAGTGAACAACTATCAGATTAATCTTTAAAAGAGTCGAAAACCTTTCGACAAGTTATTCATTTCTATGTTAAGTGTATTCAATTTTTGTTCTTTATTGTTTTAATTACTTGAGTTATTTGTTTAGTATTTTTTTGTTAAAAGATTGATTGAGAAAATTCTCTGTTGAGGTTAGTATGAGGCAGTCATACTATTGAGTGTGAAATTCTTTCATGGGTATTGAGGACAAGGGATAGTGTCAAGGGTTGAGTACCGTTGGCTCACAAAGCCTTGTGTAAAAATTATTGTCATTAGTGAAAACATTAAGCTGGGTAAGGGTCCCGTAGACGTAGGCGAGGTTTGTCGAACTGCGTTACCAAATTTTAATGTTAATTTGTTTAATTTCATATTTATTTTTATATTGTATAGAAAAATTAACAGTTACTGATACAGTTACATTATTTTTATTAACCGACAGATACAGTTACAAATATCTGCGGCTTAATCTTGTAAATAATTTTACAAGTAATTGCGGTCAAATCAAGAAGTTTGCGAAACTACAACACTCCTTCGAGTTTTTCAACTTCCATTTTGCTTGAACCTTAAGGGAATTTTCTTTCTAAGCACTTGTTCAATTGCGATCTGTTACTGTTATAAGGTGGTGTATGGTGTATCATGATTTGGACTCTAATTTCGCTGCGATGTATTAATGTATGGATTATGGAATTAGAATTTTAAGTCAGACGGTGTTGTCTACTTTTTTTGTTAAATGACAAGATGTCTCCTGGAATGTACTTCCAACAAAACGCCAATGGACCAAGAATCTACTACTATTTCTTCACTTTTGACTTTCCTTTGCCTTTCCAAGTGAGTTCAGACAATGATCTAAAAGTTGTTTTAATCACATATTATTAAGCCACCATGCAATTCTTTTCTCCCTTGTCTTACCGACGAAGTAATGTCAAAAAGGCGGACAAGATAAGGTAGACACAGATTTGTTTGCTACCCTTTTGTCGCCTCTCATCTATGTTATCAACATTAACTAGGATAGAAAAATGAAATAAATAACATTTGAAAGATGTAAGAAGCAGGAAAATAAAATAACTCAATTAGCTTTTTATTGTTTTCCGCTGTTCCTCCCACCGCCACACTATTCATCTTTTCCCTTTCTGTATGGACAATGGAATCACAAAAACGACGCGTTTGGCAGAAGACAAGAACAGCCAAGGCCGGGTGCCACAAGATGCACAAATCTAACGACTTATAGGGATAAAAACGTAAATTTGTCGCGGGAATGGTCGGTCACTTGCTCAGTGGGATTTTCGTCTCTATGCGGTGGTTGAGTCCTCGAAGGGTGGGGGCACTTTTTGATAATAAAGTAGAGTCGGAGGTCATTTTAGAAAGTTTTGTACATTGGGAAATTTGCAACCAAACCCCTTATATTGGCCTTCGAGAGCAAGAGAAACTACCGCGTTTCTTCTCCGAGTCTGTCTTGTTACTTCCCTTTGAGGTGCTTTAAGCTCTGTTTTATTTGGTCTTTGCTCTTTGCTCTTTGCTCTTCACTCTTTAAAAGGAAAATAAACAACAAAAACACCCACCACTTCTTTGTAGGAGTTTGATCGAACAAGAGAAGAGTCGTTATTCTTAAGTTTTGTTTTAGTTATGGAAAATGATAAATGGAGCTTCGGTCTCTCTGGTTCTTCAAGAAGCTATCGATCTACTATAAGAGCTCTCACCGGTAAGTTCAAGCTTGGATTTTTATTTCTTTATTGGGTTTTATATCGGTATCCATTTGTTGGGTGTTTTTAATATTGTCGATTGATGGTTTTGCTGATCGCGAATTTGTTTACTGGTGGGTTTATGATCTTGATTTTGAAGCAGATCTTTGTGTTGATTTCGAAGAGGAAGAGATAGGGATAGAGGGAGATGATGATTTAGGGGCCGAGTACCCTTGTCCGTTTTGCACCATCGATTTTGATTTAGTCGAATTATGCTACCATATTGATGACGAGCATCATTTAGAAGCTAATTCTGGGGTAATTGCTCGCGTCAACTCTCGTCATGGATATTCCTTATTTCTAGGGATAACTGTTACTCGACTAGTCCTTGCTTGTGCGTTAAAGAGTTATTGGACATTTTTACTGCTGGATTTTTGTGTTTTTGATAATTCTTCTCCCACAAAATTTCATACTGTACCAATTTGCACCTTTGGATATTATAAAAGTGAGTTTCTTGCTTGATTTACACATAAATGCTCTAGTCGATGAATTGTTAGAACGATAGTTTGCATAGAAATTTTCACGTTTTTAATATGCTCAGTTGGATCACAGTGACATAGAATCATCTTTTTGTTTCTTCTAAAGCTGTATTCACCTCGCAGGAGATTGCAGTCATATATAGCCCATTCTTGACCTTTATCCTGACCTTTTCAAATCTTTACGTTCATAAAATATGCAGTGTCAGTAATACAATTACTGTTATTGCTTAAGTTCTTGGTTTTGTTATATTTCCACAATTTCAGGCATAAAAGCATTCTATTAGCATGAGAGCCTAGGCAAAGTTTCTTGAATGCATAGGTTCATAAAGCTATGAAATTTGAACTTAGTTCAGAAAGGTGGATTTCCCATGTATTTGAAATGAAACGTTAACATTTTTCCTTTGATGATTTTCTTGAGAGAAAGACTAGGGATGTCTAATGCTAAAGTGACTCCATTCAAGTGGTGCCATTTATGCAATTGACTCTATACATGTTCAACAACATGCCTTTGTGTGATTTACTTGACATGCCATCTTCATATGACATTCAGTAAAAATAGGTCTTGGCTAGGTTTTAATAATACTCTTTAATTTCAATTTGCTTACAATAGACAATGTCTGCAGTTGCAGGCATGTCCGGTTTGTGCCACAAGAGTGGGAGTGAATTTGGTTGCGCACATACAGATACAACATGGAGACATGATCAAGATATCCTTTGCTAAGTTGATTTGTGCGTTATCTCCCTTTTAACAATTAATGTTGGTTTTGAATATCTTTATTTGTATATGGTAATTTAATATCGTTGTTATGTGCTTGGTTGATATTTTATAATGAGTTGAGCTTTTCAGTTTTTTCCTTGACTAGACATTACAGTTTGCAAAAGTTGAAATTTCAACAAAATGATTTGCATTCAACTCTTTCTTTCCTGAAGAAGGAGTTGGAAGATGGATACGATCAGTCACTAGTCAGGGGGTCATCCTCTACGGTTTCTTCTTCCAAGTTGGCACCTGATCCATTGCTGTCATTCATTTGCATTGGACCTTCATCTGATAAGTCAGAAACTGTACAGTCCGATCGCTCAAATGAAGCAACGTCAGAAGAGAAAAGCTCAAACGATAAAATGCTAGAAAGGTTAGTTGTTCAACAAACCTCATCACTTTGTCTTCTGCATCTTTATCCATCTTAAGCCATTGAGTTACCATGAAATAAAGGTTACTACGAGCAGAAAGAACAATTAACAGACAGTAATTATAATAATAGTACAAACCTTTGTGAAAAAATTGCATGTGGAACAATTTGAGCACCAAGCAGGATACAGTCAGCTCCTATGCCATTAAATTAATAAAATCACTCATGTCACTTTGTCATCGTAGTATTTAGTTTTAAAGCTAGGGGTAAATGAGACGTGATCAGATTGTCATTGCATTTGTTAGCATCTGCAGTTCCACGCTAATTAGCTATGAGACAGCATTTGAGCTAGATTTGGATGCATCTGGAGCCCTTTTTAATTGAAAGAAGCGTATGTATACCGTAAATATGTGATAGAATAAAATAACACTAACTTGAATTCAAATAAACATATATTAAAATGGTTGCAAAGAGGTAATACATGGCTTACCAAGTCATATTATTTGAATACATCAATTTTGTCAGGTTTTCTAAGATGGTTTGGTGTAATTTTATATTGTGCTTTGTATCTTGACCCCTCACGTCCTCCATCTTTTTCTTTGAAGTGTTTGAAGATTCATTGCTTTCGCTTAAACTAGCTTTAATCATTTGTTTACTCAGATGTTTCCTATCCAAGATCCTTTCGTTATTGTGCCTAACTTCAGCGTCATTTGCATGGTTGCAGAAACGTACATCTCACCCCGATGTCCAGTAAGGAATGTATGGAAAAGGCAAAGAGAAGCGAGTTTGTACAAGGATTGTTGTTATCCACTATCTTTGACGATGGTTTATGATTGAAACTCTACATAGCGGTCTTTATTGTTAGCTTCAGATTGTAACAGGTCAATCATCAATCTTTGATGAATGTATATCTCGATAAGGGGAGCTAGGGTAGACTATGGTTGGTAGTAAGCAGTATAATTCATATTGGTGTAACCCATTTGAACAGATGATTGATAAAGGGCATAGACATGTTGCATTTCGTTGTTGGTAGCTCATGTGTTTAATTGGAATAGCTTTACTTACTAATCCCAATCTCGCGTAGTATTCATGCGACTTTTACCAGAAAGTTGTCACCCTTGCACTGTAAGGCATGTCCATTCAATGTTCAGCTTTTCCCTCCCGTGTAGGTCCTTAGAGACTGACATAAATGCAGGTCCATAATCAGAACATATACAATATATTTCACAACTGCACACCCTCCCTCAATGGATTTTGGCTATTTAGAAGTTAGCAATTCAAATTTCTTATCTACAGTTAATTTCATCTTTTCCTTTTCCATAGATATATCAACTTCGAATGTATTCGCTAAAATTTTACATATCAATACCTAGAAGCTCTTTGTTCACCTGAACCACTCTTATAACTCGTCGAGAAAAGGCCCATTCTCCACTAGCCTTCCAAAGAAGGCATCATGATTGATGATTCATGATCCATAAAGGATCTATGATTCAGGGGCGCAGCTTTCTTAACAACCATTTCTTTCTTAATTTCGGATCCAATGCCATGAATGTTTTTGCTTTCATTTCATCCTCAAAGAGATCACAAGCATCTAGCACAAGATCTTCATCCATGTTTGGTAAAGCTTGGACAGCTTTAACCACGTCTTCTATTGAGATGGAGTTGGTGTTCTCGTCCTTTTTTTCGTCTGATAAGCATGGAATTGCGGTCGTCATCTCAGAACAAGTGCTGGTCTTGCCTATCTCTTTGTATCTCAACTTTTTCGAATAAGCAGAAGTCGATAGGTTTTCCAATTGCCGCTTGTTATTCTGAGTTGACATTTTAGGTATTGAACCTGCTTGTACTGACTCCATCCTAAGTCCACTGGAAGCTGATGTAGTTGGAGACTCGGAAAGCTGTGATGCTCCATGAAACTTTCCTGATTGGACATCATATTCCAGCAATAAAAATTGAGGAAAGGAGCGACCAGTTTCACCAACATTATGATCATTGCAAATCGTACACAGGTCTTTGTAGTATGGAAGAGGTCGAGTCATGAACTGCCTTGCATCTGTATGTGTCTGCAGTATAATAATGTCATAGGTTTAGATGATTATTCAATTGTGTAATATGCATACTTGATTGGAAAATGATCTAGTTTGTTAGTTCACTCCAATTCCTGCAAAACGACGTAATCATAATTCTGTCCACAATTTTCCTGCAGGATACACACACACACACACCACATACCTTGATATAGTCTTGCCATACATAATCATCAGCAATCACCATTTGACGAGTATCGTCCCATGCAAACCCATCCATTTCGAGGAGATTCTTTATGACATTATACTGCCTTCTCAGAGTTTTGTAACGATTTTTTAGAACATCCACATCATAGTCAAACTCAAATTTAGCATTGAAAGATGTAATCATATCTATCCATGCCTGTTTGTGAAACACACCATCGATTTTATTCCCTTTCTGCAATTGTTCCAACAGAAGGTCAATGAAATACCGATCCATTGGAGGATGCCAATACGTCCTAGTGCGATTGCTTGTTGATTGAGTTACACGTGATGGGGTCCAATGCAGATCATCTAAAACTTCTTTGGATGTCGAATCATCTACCACATCCTTTGACACAGACATTGCATCAACTCTACTTTCTTGAGGAGCCACAATAGTGCCCTCACCAGGACTTGTCGGTTGAGTGTCTGCAACTGTTTCAGTTTCAACTAAGTGAGGCAAGTATTGCAGTTCATTTTCACCTATAACCAACCATCAATATAAGGAAACAATGAGCAAGAATTCCAACACATCAAATATCATTGAAGAACAAGGGTTTCACCTTTTACTTCAATGCCTTTATTTTCATAGATCAAGCAAAGATCAGGATAATATGGGATCCTTTTGATCCTAAATGTACGAGCATTTGGATTCATCTGCAATCATCATTCATAAGACTTTCAGCAAATAAACAAACCATAAACTTAGCAAGGTACAAATCATGTAAATCCTTTTCACCTTGATATACTCATCCCAAACACTATTATCAGCTGTCACCATTTGGTGATTTCCATCCCAGATAAACCCCTCCTGATTAATAAGCTTCTTTACAGTCTTGTATAAATTCCTCAGGGTTTTATACCGGTTCTTCAATACATCTTTTTCATATTGGAAATTGAATTTTGTGCTGAACAGTAAAGTCATTTGCTTCCATGCTCTCTTGCTGAACAAATAATCGTCAAACTTATTGCCTCTGCTGACTTGCTGAAGAAGGAGGTCTATAAAATATCTATCCATTTCAGGAGTCCAGATTGTTCTCAAGCGATCATTACTGCTTGCTCCTTTGCCACCCATTTTGTCCGTCTACAGATTTAAACAGGAGATTAGCAGAATTTCCCATTTTGTCACTTCCACCATACACATAATCAAGAAAAGCAATACAAATATCATAAAGCTCTCCTGAACAACATTCTTCTAATTTCCAATTACTTGGGAATTTAGATACTTCAGATAGTTAATGACTGTAACTTGCTAGTTCGTTCGCAAATCGTCAAGGTTCCATTTTTCTTAAAAAGTTTCTGTTTTCAAGTTATTTCCTTAACAACATGGACTTCATCAGTTCATTGAGCCACAGTCAACTGCTTTTAAAACCCATCAACACATCACACACGGTCGAGCTGTATCTTCTTCAAAAACTAGGAGGACTTTGAGCACCCAAGACCCAATACTTAAGAGCCATGCCAGTACATTAATAACTGTGTAGACATAGCAATATTTCTAAAGGTGAACGTACAAGATCAATTGGAACCGAATCCATATTTATCTGGTCAAAGAACAACATTGACGTCGAACTACAAATAAGTAAATAAAAACGCACCTGGAAATCGACTCGAGGGAAGGCTGGGATAGGGATAGGGATAGGGACAGGAACAGTGGGATGTTTTTAGAGGTTTAGGGATAAGAATTTCCTGGACAAGGGTGGAATAGAACGATAACCTTGATAGGGTTATCCCTGATTGCAATTGCTCAAGTTATATGACCGCCCAATCGACTACGTGTTTTCCTTGTTCGGTAGCGCATGTTTTTTTCTGGGCTCGGAGGACTTGCACGTTTCTTTTTCTTCTTTTTTTTTTTTTTTCTGTTTCTTGGATAGCAAAATGCTACTATTAACAGCCTACGCTCAACTTAAACCAAGAGAAATAAGAGGGCAAAGAGAGAAGAAGTACAAAAGGAGAGAGAATCAAGAAAATTCTCGTGATTATTCATTAAGTATATAATATTAAGTACAAACGGATAAACGAACATGCAATTTTATCAAGCCGTCCATATTATCTAATGGCTACTTTATTTTATTTTTTTTCCTTTTCTTCTATCCATTTCTATGTTGTAATGTCAGCTCCAGTCTCTTTTCCTCTACTGATTAATAACTCTTCTATTAAATGCTATCTATCACACATATGTAGAAACTTCTACATTTAATGCACCCACTAAACTTTTTTACTCGTGCACCCACCAAACTCTTTTTCTCTTTTTCTATGTATTAAACTTCCACGGTTCTAATAAACATCTAGAAATACTATTCTCATAATATTATCGATATTGTTCTATTCATTATCTTCTTTATGATTCAACGCATACTTAAACTTCCAAAAGACTTGACAATAGCAGGGCTTATAACTCCGTTTCTCTACTTTGTCTTCATTACGCGTGAAAATGAATGATTTTTTCATTATTATTAGAATCCTAATTGTTAATTTTGTTTTTCTAGGACAGGCACGTGTAAAATAGACTACTCAGACCTGTCTGTGTTTTTCTCAAGAATCTGATTCTAAATACAATCATCTATAGTAAGTAAACTCTTTTATATAATAAATGTCTTACATGTCTCTAAACTCACCTCATTGTTTGTCTTAATCACTTGCTTTTTAATTCTCTTTTTTTT
>JANKYF010000009.1:35024881-35057305 GCA_029829435.1 Erythroxylum hondense
CGAAAATTTCTAAAAATCAAAACAAGGCAGAAGTTATTATGTCCTGACACCAAATTTTAGCCAATCCAATTTATATTTAATATAATATACCTTAGAATAATAAATTAACTGAATGCATAAGAAATTGGAACACCTCCTGCCATTGATGTTCTTTATTGAAAAGTTTGGGTTTTTTAGAAGTCCCAAAAGTGGAAAAAAAAACATATATTAATGTGCTCCCATCAAACATATTATAGGACGTTAATATCCATTAATTATATAAAGTTGGATCATTCATAGGTATTAAATCAAAATATAAAAAATCGAGCCTGCATTTACTGATATTTTTTTTTTAGCATTTCTGATTTTACAAATCTATTGAAGTTACATTATTTAACATATCGTTAACGGAATAAAGAAATAAAACGAAACTCCACAAGACAAAAGGTATTTGGTGTACACCGTCTCAAACAAGCTGCGTTCAAGAGGAATGTTTTAATGGATAGACCTTGCAAACGAATCCGGTCCACCTTGTCTCGAAGTCAACAGATCTCAATAAAAGGTTCGAGTTAAGCTTACTAATGGAAAGGTGGATGTAATGCTAAATTCTTATATGAATAATAAATCGATTTCTATATCAACTCAAAAGCCAACATTTCCCTCTGCCAAACTGAAAAATAAAAAATTTCCATCCCCTATTTGCAATAGAAGACCTTTGCCAAGACAATTTTTGTGTTTCAGTTTAGTGTTACAACTCTCAACTGTAAAGCAATGAAATCTGAAGGCATATCCCATCTACCCAGTAATAAACATGGACATGAGCAAAGAATAAGGAACAAACGGAGTAAAAGAGTACATATTGTGTGGTTTAAGTTTTGACCTGTCGAAAAGGATCTTCAATTAGTATTTCCCCATTTGATATATAGTTCTTGGTATCACAGACAACCTAGGAGCAGCAGCATCATCCACAAGCATCGATTCAACCACATGTAGAGGCTTATGGGGAAAAAGAGGGATCAAAGACAAGTGCCTTAAAGCCAAATAACTCGAGCAGTAGAAACCTGGACTCTCAGCTTCATTCCACCACTAACTTGATTTCGCTGCACAAAGGATCATTCATAGATGTTAAGAGTAAGTACATACTGTAACTATGTTTGCAAATTGCATTTATGAAGGAGAAACTGCAGTGGCATTATTCTCCAAGAGAAAAGAATTCCATAATTTGGACAGACCACCTCCTCCCGCTAAAAAATGGAATCCTCAACAAACCTATAAAGCCAATTGAGCCAGCACAAACAACTTTAAACTCCACATCCACCTACATCTAAGATGTCTCAGCTGCCCAGAAGGCTTGCCTTATTTTCATGTCAGAAAAACAGCATCTCAGACTACTCATTCTGGGACAAGAAAGACACATACCTTAACGGAAATTAAATCCACCAGAGGGAACATCACTTTCTCCAAAATTAAATCCAGACTGGGCAGCATCACCTGGCGGCAATGGCTCATTTTCATCATCTTCAACCCAATATGTCTCAAGAATCTTTACTGCTTTCTCATATATATCATTGTTGTCATGACTCTGAAGGTTCTCAATCTTTTCCAACCCCTCGGCATCATCAATCATTTGAGCATACAGATTTATATCTCCTGTGTTGCCTAAACTCTTCTCTGCCTCCCCAACCTTCAGAATATTTTCAAGACCTTCTAAGCAAACTGTGACAATTCGAGGGTCAGGACAAATCAGGAGGTCACAAAATGGCTTGATACACCCCTGACTCACCAGAAACCTATAAAGCACAAAGAAAATCATATCTTTCAACAAATGCATGAACCAAGTGTATAACAAGTATACAAATCACAATAGTAGAACTATAACAGAAGTTTGTGGAGGGACATCTATACTTGATCTGTTCATGTGTGCCACCAGATGTTGCATTTGAAATTGCCCAAGCAGCCTCTTTCTTGATCTCAAATTCAGCATTCTGAAGCAATTGGACAAGGGGGCCAATGATAGCAGCCTCAATTACAGCCTGTGTAATTGCAATATACTTGCCTTCATTGGGTAGGATATGGAAACAACAACAGAATTTTAAAGCAAGATAACCCAAAAAGAAATAGTTAGACTAAAGATGCCTTTGGCACATTAATAAATTAACCTGTATCTGATGGACATTCCCAGCAGTAATATTTGAGATTGTCCAGCATGCTTCTTTCTTTATGCTCTTCTTGTAGTTATTTGCCAGTAGGTTCAAAAGGCGTGGAAGAGCTTGATTGTTTATTATAAACTGAAAAAGATCAAAAGAATCATCACATAAATGCAAACTACAAAAATGCATGTTCTCTATATCCACAAAATGTGATCCAAGTTAAAATCATTAGAAAAGGAAGAAAAGGAATATAAGGCAATTTCCTAAAATGGAGGAGTTACGTAAACTTTTATATCAGTTTGTCTTGCTCAACCAGAAACCTGATTGCCACCTTGAAACATAAAGACTAAAAGACCAAAACTTAAAACTCTAAAACTACAATTTATATTCTCAATTTCAATTTCTAGTACCAAGGCAATAAGCTTTTAGTCCAACACTAGAATGGTAATTCCATATCTGAATCCTCATTCTCTCCCTCTCCCCGTGGATCCCATTGTTTTACTCTTTCCTGAGAACAAAGCATAACTTCAAAATAGCAGCACCTCCCATTTTAATTCACTAAAATGCTATAGAGATATAACCAGAAGGAAATTAGGGAAAAAGAATGAAAAAATAATGGAAAAGAAAATACACAAAGAAACAAAAAAGAAGTCATGAAGTGATGAGTACCTGTGTCTGCATATCATCTCCAGTAACAACATTTCCAACCGTGCGCAGAGCAGGAATAAGCACTGTTGGAGATGGATGGCTAGAAGATTAAAACAAAAAAAAAGGAGCAAATTAGCTTTCATAGCTAGAATGAATAGGCTTTCATCTGAAAGATAAGACTAACTCACAGTAAAAGTTCAATAAGTCGGGGGCAGACACCAGCATCAATAACAGCTTGGATTTTGTCATTTGTTCCATCTGATAAATAAGAAAGTGCCCAGCATGCATCTGTAAGGACTTCTTCATCATTTGAGTGAAGAAGATGCTCAAGAGCTGGGAGAGCAGGCTTTGTCTGCCCGTTCAATCATATAGGTTTTAGTAAGAAATTCAAACAAGGAGAGAAAGCATTTCTCTTCATCCAAAAGCTCAAATCAATCCCCCCTACCTGGTCAAATAAAGGTTGTGGCTTGCCCCTGCAAAAGTTGGATAATGTCCAAGTTGCATTTCTTAGCATGGACAGCTTTGCGTGCTCATTAAACTGTGCAAGCAATGGCATCAAGGCTCCATGGCCAAGTACAAGATCACGACATTTAGGAGAGTCACCAGCAATATTTCCCAATGCCCAGACAGCCTGCAATTTGAGAGAAAGAAAAAAGCTTAAATCAGCACAGCGGTATCATGAATACTGATAAGCAGTTAATCAATTTGAAGGTACACGCCAAATATAATTGGCTATCAAGAACTAAAGAGAAGCACTTACTATATCAAAGAAACATATAAACATGACAATGGACTTGTATTTGGACTTGCCCTTGCAAAATTTAAATTCATTAAAAATGAAAATGAAAAAGAAAACCTAACATAGACCATGCACCTGTTCCCTGACATCATCTGAGGGTGAACCTAAAAGTCTAACGAAAACCGGGACAGCCCCATGGTCAATTACGACCTTTGTATTCTCCGATGTCCCAGAAGCAATATTTGTGAGAGCCCAAGCTGCCTCAAACTAAGCATATCAGACAACAAAGGCAAAAGTTAAAATGGGACTAAGCAGTTAAAATTAGATAAATCTTCAAGAGTATAACCAAACAAAAATAAGATAGAGAATAAATTGAAACCTGAAGTTGAGGAAAGTCATCCCTTCCAAGAAATTCAACAAAACGAGGAACAACACCAGATTTTACAACTTCATTAATTGGAGGATAACGCTCTACATAAATATGCAAAATATAATAGTTAAATTTTGGGACACACATGCTGCATCAATATGCTATATAGAACATAATATCGCCCCAACCTATTGAGAGTAATTTGCGGAAATGGGTTGTCGACTCGAGTTGCAAATTTCTCTCGTCCGACCACACTCCTGCAACCATTGCTGGAAGACTTTCCAACTGCAGCCACGTTAAAAACAGCATGAGATTGATTCAAGTTAGCCGAGTGCAACACATAAGAAATCACGTTCCCTAAGTTAAATCACAACACAAATAAATTATACCATGATATGGAACACCTTTTCCCCTAACATATTTGCATTATATTCAAAAGTTTGCTCACAGTGAATCCATTTCTTTATTCTAAAAGGAAGAGCTTAAAGATATCAAATGATGTAAAGACTACCTGACTCATTTAGAATCAACAAAGTGAAATCAGTCATAGACAAACACCTATGCAAGATTCTAAAAAGAAAACAATAATACTTGCTAATGATCTAACTAGGAACGAAACAAAATTATGATCTAACGGTTACCCAAATAGCTAAGTAAAAGTTAGAGAAACCCAAAGAGCATAACTCAAAATACTTAGCCAAACAAGACTAGAAGCAAATAACGCAAGGAACCTTCTTATCGGCACTGGAACTGGTGAGAGAGGAAGTGAGTGGTTGTTGATGCTGAGCTTGAAGTCCTTCGCGGCGCTTCTTCAACAAATTCTCTTCTCTTTTGTTCTTCCGAATCTCCACCATATTATCCTCCCTCCTCCGCCGCCCTTCGTCGGCGTCCACCGCCACTTTGTACCGGTTCCTCCGGACTTCCGTCCTGGCGCTGGGTCTCAACGACATCTTTCACTCGCCGGAATCGAATCGAAAGAGGTAAAAGTGAAAAAAAAACCTAAACAAATTCGAATGAGGATTCAAAGCGTTGAGAGAGTGAAAGAGTGTGATCTGGGGATTTAGTTGAAATGAGATGTGGGGTGGCGCTATAATTATAGAGGGTTTCATGTTTCAACCACCGGAGGCTATTGGCAAAGTGGGCTTGGATTTTGCGTTTATTAACGGTAATTGCCACTGTGATTTTTGAATTTGAACTTGCGTAGCGTCTAACGTACAACCACCGCCGCCGTGAACCCGGCGCTCTCTAGTTGTCAGGCGGATTATTTGTTGTTGTATAATTTGGCTTCCAGTTGTAAACTCTTCATTATTTTGTAATTAAATCATCCTCAGCTGAGTTTATACGAGTATCCATTTGGTAGATCTTATTTACTAAATAAATACATACTCATAAAATAAAAATAAAAATACGTAATGCATTCTTATCTGTGTATTATTCGAAGACATTATCTGGATTATAAATAAGGTAAGCAGGCCGGTCAGGAAAAGCTTAAATGATGAAGCCCATTTCCCAGTTTCCACGTTAAATTTCTAAAAATTACTTATATATTTATAAATTATTTTTATTTATTTTTATACCAGAGTAGAGTTGAACATTATTAGGCTTTACACTATAATAATAAGTTTAGCTCTAGCTCCACCCACAAACACCGAGGTTTGACACCCCGTGAATCAGAAACCAAACCCAGGATAAGGAAGGCAAGCATAGACTCAAAGAATGCGATGTTCCATGGAGAATAAGCTGTCATCGGTGGCAAAGACATTTACTTCCTCACTCATCCAAGAACTCTCCCTTTTAGCAGAGAGTTGCAATGCCATCAACCTCGCCGAAGGTTTCCCGGACTTCCCTGCTCCGTCTGGCATTAAAAACGCCGCCATCTCAGCCATCAACTCTGACTTCAACCAGTACAGGTAATAGATTAAAGCATGTGTGTAGCGCGTTTTAGTGGTTTTTAGATGCTGTATTTGTCGATGTTCATTTCTGTGGTCACTGTTGCAAACTGAGGCACGTGCAAGGAATTTGTGACCACTTGGCGAAAAGTATGAAGGAGATGCATGGTTTGGACGTTCACCCTCAAACGGATATTGCTATTTGCTGCGGCCAAACTGAGGCCTTCGCGGCGGCTGTATTCGCAAGTAGGGTTTCTTCTCCGTTTGCACTTCGCATTGTAGAAAGTTGAGGGTTACTGTTTTCTGAACCTTAAGTTACTCGTTGTTTCTGGGTTCAGTAATAAACCCCGGCGATGAAGTTATTGTTTTTGATCCTTCCTTTGTACCGTATGATGGATGCATTAGGATGGCTGGAGGAGTTCCTGTAAGCTCTTTGTTTACAACTGAATCTAACCTGTTTTAAGTTTTAACGGTATTACAACTGGTTGATATTGATGGAACTACGATTTGAACTTCAGGTGTATGTGGAACTTGATCCGCCTTACTGGAATTTGGACCTAGACAAGTTCAACAAGGCTTTTACTGCAAGAACAAAAGCTGTAGTATTAAACAGGTAAAATGAGAGCCAGCTATTAAATCAAATAAGATAATTTCTTGTTTGTGTTCCATGCTGTGATAATGTTTGAGAAAGATGGCATAAACTTTGATTTTAGATGCTTACTGACAAGAAATAACACAGTCCTCACAATCCAACTGGGAAAGTTTTCACAAAAGATGAGCTTGAGGCTATTGCTGGCACTTGCTGCAGAAGGGATTGCTTGGCAATAACTGATGAAGTACGGGAATCTTTGGCCTGTAATTGTATGATTACGTCGATTAGTGACTAATTGAGTTTCTTGACAACCGCCATGCTTCCTTTTTGTGGATGAAATCATTACGGATGCTTATTTACCACCTTGGACAGCCCTCAGTGGTGTTCTGCTCTTTTTCTTACTTATTAGTTGCTTTGTGTTAGATGACATCGAGAAGCGTAATCTTAGCATATCATGATCACAACAGAGTCAATCAAATCATCACAGCAATTTAGGATCACAGTATTATCTTGTTAGCTAAAATAGAGGGATTCTCATTTAATGCTCTTGTATATATAATCATCACAGTGTATCAAATAACGATGAGCTTGATCCTCCAATTTTATTCTCAAT
Organism: Erythroxylum hondense; assembly: GCA_029829435.1. Classification (NCBI taxonomy): domain Eukaryota; kingdom Viridiplantae; phylum Streptophyta; class Magnoliopsida; order Malpighiales; family Erythroxylaceae; genus Erythroxylum; species Erythroxylum hondense. The sequence continues at coordinate 35,031,862 of JANKYF010000009.1, forward strand.
CACACTTTGTTATCATTATAAGAGAAGCACCTAAACATTTCCCACCTTAGATTTCAATAAGCTTATAATAGAGAAGATATGCTTAAAGTATTTCTAAATTGTTTATGGGATCATGTTGCTATTTGTTGATTGAACTTGCAGCAAACTTGGGAGACTTACAGAAGTAGTTGTTTTCTTCCTGCAGGTGTATGAGCATATCACATATGACAACATAAGACACATATCACTAGCTACGCTTTCAGGAATGCAGGAGCGGACAATCATCACATCTTCCTTGTCAAAAACTTTCAGTGTCACGGGTAATAGATAATATAGCACTTCGCTGGGTTGTTTATTGAATTTGCTCGTTCTGGGAAGTCTTATTATAAGACTGTCCCATTTTAATTGGTAGCCAATTTTCCATTCTTATCATGGACTCTGTTACTGTTATGTTTTCCTTATTAGGATGGAGGGTTGGATGGGCAATTGCTCCACCTTGCTTCGCCTCTGCAATTAGAAACATTCATGCTAAAATCACAGATTCTGCTCCAGCACCCTTCCAGGAAGCAGCCTTGACTGCTCTTTCTAGCCCTCAAGACTATTTTGAATCATTGAGAAGGGTAAGTCCTAAGAACCGCTTTAACACAATCTGAGGTTGTGTATGATTATCTCTAGTAGTTTACATGTCAATGCTGGGCAATTAATATGCCGCATTAACATCAGACTTCCCTTTCCTTCTATATTAAGTAATTATTAATTAGTACTTTCTTTTCTTTTCTTTTTTGGGTATTCAGGAATATGAATCTAAAAGAGATTACGTTGTCAATATGCTTGCTCGGATTGGTTTCCAGATTTCTTTTAAGCCCCAAGGTTCATTCTTTATATTTGCAGAGCTTCCTCAGGATTCCTTACTTTCTGACGTAAGTGTCTTCTTGATTTTTCGAGTTCCAAAAACTTCCACTCATCTAATTCCAATGTACAAAATGGGGTTCAATCTGTTGAATTTCCAGTATTATGCCTGATGGTTCAGGTGGAATATGCGGAGGAACTAATAAAGGAAAAAGGGGTGGTTGCCGTTCCAGGTTGTGAATTCTTTCAATCAAATGATGCGGTGGAGAAATATCCTGATGTAGTTAAAAGCTACCGTAAGAGATACATCAGATTTGCTTTCTGTAAAAGTAGGGCTACACTGGCTGCTGCAGCCAAAAAGCTTAATGGGCTTTCAGTGCCTCAGAATTAGCCTAGATGCGGTAATTAGACACGAGGGCTCTGTTATGGTTTGTCCAACTGATATTTTGTTATGGTGATGATGTTATATTTAGCCAGTTGAAAAGAATAGGCATAAGAGCATGAAAAAACTGACCAAAGTAGAGGAACAGCACTGCTTTTCATTACATTGGGTCGATAGGGTTGGTAACGGGGGGCTGACTCATGGGTCCACATTAAGTTGTTTTCAATATGCCGAATTATAGGTTAACCTACTCAGGATTAACTATTTTAAGCAAAATAATATCATTTTGTTTAAAGAGTTGGGTTTCGAGTAAGTTTGCATTTAGATAGTTCATGCTGGAACTTAATTTTTAAAAATTCGTNNNNTTTATTTCAAAAAAAATTATTTCAAAAAAAATTTATTTCAAAAAAAATTTAGGACTTGTTAATATAGAGAAATATAAAATCTTGCTTGAATTTTTGAATTCTTCTTCACAATCGGTTTACAAAGAATTGTTATATATACATAACTAAAGAAAAGGAAATAAAAACAAGTTTACATGAAATGAGGAAGACAACAAATATGAGAAGCTTGGAATGGTAAGAAGTCGTTAAAGACAAATATGAGAAGATTTTGAGATGCTAGAACGGAGCTTTACAAGGTATGGAAATGATATATTTTCATATTTTCGTTAATACCTTCCCTCAAACTAATGCTACTGAAGAATAGTGGGTTGTAAGAGAGGTCGATTTAATTCTCTTAATAAGCGACGAATTCACACAATATTAACGCAAATATTGAAATATATCATTTCCACACCTTGCAGATCTCCATCCTAACATCTCAAAATCTTCTTATATTTATCTCTAACGGTTTCTTGTCGTTCCAAGCTTCCTATATTTGCTGTTTGACTGTGGCTTAGGCCTGCGTTTAAAGAAAAGAAACAATAGCGTATGGCTTATGCGTACTATTCTGTTGATGTGGATCAAAAGTTGAAACAGCGTGCGTGTATGGTTGCTGTGCAAGAGTAGCATGAGCAGCAATCTGGTGCAACTGAGCAGTGGCAGAATATATACCAGGACGGCCACACTGGTCAAGAAGTATATGTCCTAGTTTCTTACAATATGCACAAAAAATTTTCTTTCGACAATGTGAAGCTATATGCCCCTCACCATTACATTCATAGCATCTTTTAATTTGAGAAGTATTTCGAAAGTTACCTCGGCTAGAATATAGAGTTGTTTCAATAGAGGACTTGCCATTAATAAAAGTTTGGGTATGTAGACGAGTTTCCTCTCGAATAAGGTCACCGAGAACCACCTCTATTTCAGATAGGGATTCACGACTAAGGAGATTGACTCGGATATATTCATATTTCGAGCAAAGCTTCATGAGCATTTGAACCACACGATTTTTCTATCGTTCATATAGGATTTCTTTGATAGTATTGGCTAACATGTTATCTCCCGTGCTATAATCTTGTTTAGACCATAGAGAAATTAATCGAAATTAATCCAGAATAATAAGTGCAAACATCTTTATCACCTTGTACATATTTAGATAGGTCTCTTTCAATTCAGAAGTGTTTACACATATTGGAGGCCAAAAGGAAAGGCCGAAGATTCAAAGCAATATTAGATATGACGCTACTGAGAAGCCACAAAATAACCTGAGTGTTGTTAGATTTCCAGGTAGCAAGGTCTTTGGCATCAGTAGGTGCTATTGTTGCACCTTTAGGACTCTCCAGTGATCTTTGCCTTCTATGAACATCCGAAAGTGAAACTCCTATAAAGAGTAGTTAGTTCCGTTAAAAACTCGTAGTCAATACATCATGAGTCTTGTGACTATCAAGAGTATCCATTCTGATTTTGGATGTGATCGGAATCACTACAGAATAAATTACTAAGAAACACAAAAAATCTAGTCGTCTGATTAGCAGGGCTCTGATACCATGTTAATCTAGAGATATAAAATCTTGTTTGAATTTTTTAATATTCTTCTTCACTGTCTATTACAAAGAATTGCTATATATACATAACTAAAGATAAGGAAATAAAAACAAATTTGCATGAAATGAGGAAGACAACAAATATGAGAAGCTTAGAATGGCAAGAAGCCATTAGAGACAAATATGAGAAGATTTTGAGATGCTAGGATGGAGAACTGCAAGGTGTGGAAATGATATATTTCCATATTTTCATTAATACCCTCGCTCAAACTCATGCTACGTGTCATGGAGCATAAGTTTGGATACTAAGAAATTGTGACGGTTCCATGACATAACCTTGGTAAGGAGGTTGATAAGTTGTTCGTGTGTGGAAATATAGGATAAGTAGATAATTTTGTCTTCAACCTATTCACGAATATAGTAGCAATCAACCTCGATATATTTAGTGTTTTCATAGTGCACGGGATTGGTGGCGATTTGAATGGCGCTTATGTTGTCACTCCAAGCTTCCCATTTTTGTTGTTGGACTGTGGCCTGGGCCTGCGTTTGAAGAAAATAAACTGCAGCGTATGGTTTATTGGTACCATTCTGTTGATGTGGATCAAAAGATGAAACAGCGTGTATGTATGGTTGCTGTGCAAGAATAGCATGAACAGTACTTTGGTGCAGCTGAGCAGTGGCGAAAAATACACCAGGATAGTCACATTGGATAGGACGACGGTGGTAGTCAAGAAGTATATGTCCTGGTTTCTTACAATACGCACAAAAAATTTTCTTTCAACAATGTGAAGCTATATGCCCCTCACCATTACTCTCATAACATCTTTTGATTTGAGAAGTGTTTCAAAGGTTACCTCGACTAGAATATAGAGTCATGTCAATAGAGGATCTGCCATTAATAGAAGCTTGGGTTTGTAGACGAGTTTCCTCTCAAATAAGGTCACTAAGAACCACCTCTATTTTAGGTAGGGATTCACGCCTAAGGAGTTTGGCTTGGATGGATTCATATTCCGGCGAAGCTTCATAAGCATTTGAACCACATGATTTTTCTATCATTCGTATAGGATTTCTTTAATAGTATTGGCTGCCATGTTATCTCCCATGCTATAATCTTGTTTAGACCATAGAAAAATTAATCCAAAACAAAAAGTGCGAACATCTTTGTCATCTTGTACATATTCAAATAGGCCTTTTTCAATTTGGAAGTTGCAGGCATGGTTCCGTTGTTGGTAGATCATCCGGAGGTGTTTACACTTATCGAAGCCTAAAAGGAAAGGCTGAAGACTCAAAGCGATATCAAATGTGACGCTACTGAGAAGCCACGACATAACACAAACATAGTTGGATTTCCTAATAGCAAGGTCTTTGACATCAGTAGGTGTTATTGTTGCACTTGTTAGGACTCCCGAATGACCTTTGCCTTCTATGAACATCCGAAAGTGGAACTCCCATAAAGAGTAGTTAGTTCCACCGAAACATGTAGTCAATACGTCATGAGTCTTGTGACTATCAAGAGTATCCATTTTGATTTCGGATGTGATCGGAATCACTATAAAACAAATAACTAAGTAACACAGAAAATCCAACCATCTGATTAGCAGGGCTTTGATACCATGTTATCTAGAGAAATATAAAATCTTGTTTGAATTTTTAAATACTCTTCTTCGCAATCTGTTTACAAAGAATTGCTATATATATATAACTAAAGATAAGAAAATAAACACAAGTTTGCATGAAATAAGGAAGACAATAAATATGGGAAGCTTGGAATAGGAAGAAGCCGTTAGAGACAAATGTGAGAAGATTTTGAGATGCTAGTATGGAGATCTGCAAGGTATGGAAATGATATATTTCCATTTTTTGTCAATAGGACTGGCCTATAGGCTAACCATTGTCATTCTTAGGACGATGTCGATGAGTAACAATTCAAAACTATGATATAAGAAGATTTCACCGCAACTAACAAAGAGCTGCAGTGAAACAAAAGTTCTTGACTTTGCCATCTCTCTAGCCACCTTGAAACACTTGTCACCTAACTAGCTTCCATTCTTCTTAAGTACCTCACCTAATGTCATCTTTCTTTCCTCAATCATTGATCTCATTTCTCGTTTTTATGCAAATTTGGCTTTGTTTTACACTTCTTTCTTTCCTCTCTCTTCAAAAGTCAATTTGGTCTTCATCCTCTTCATTTCCTTCTCGCCTTGTCCACTTTCACATTTTTGAAAATTACCTTTTGAAAAAGCTAACCCTGACCTTCTGACCTTTTCCTTATTGAGTCTTCTTCTCTTCAAACATTTTAGTAATCCCTTTATCCATTGCTGACTTTCCTCCTTTGCTCCCAAAGGACGTAGAGGGTTCTTCTCTTCCTTCTCTAGATATTCCTATGAGTTACTCTTGCAGTTCTCCAACTAGTAAAAGCTGGAAACAAGTAATAGGGGAGGAGCAGGGTTATACCATGCATTATTGCCCTTTGAAAGAAGAAGATGGCAGATCGTTGGTTTCCCTAAAATTAGATTTGCTTCAGACTGGTGCAAAAACTTGAAAAGCTTCATTGATTGGCTTCTTTTGGGATAGGAGATCTGCATTTTCAATTATTCAAAATTGGACATAAAATATATGGAAGAGCAGAGATTTACTAGAAGTGCTCATAGTAAAAGAAAGCATGTTGTTATTTACCTTCTCATCTAAAGATGTAGCTATGAAAGTGGTCGAGGAAGGTCTCTATCATATCTTAAACAAAACTTTATTTCCATAGTCATGGAGACCAGGGATTCGTGCAGATTCCATTAAACACCAAGTTGTTCCTTTATGGGTGCATTTACACAATGTCCAATTTGAATATTGGACTACTAAAAGTCTTAGCATGATAATTAACATCTTTGCATGGATGAAAATATTACGTAAATAAAAAGAGTTGGATATGTAAGGTTGTGTATAAACATGGCATTACAAAATATGCCAAAAAGTATAACTGTTATGCAATTGGGAGCTATTGTTTGAAGACAGTGTCTATGTTAATTATCAATGGAAGCCATCGCTAAAATCTCAAGGAAAAAGGTGGATTCCTACAGGTAAGAAGTTCTTAAGAAGAGATTATGAGAAGTTGATGGGATTGGGTGAGCATGCAGGTCATGAGTGCACTCAAAAAGAATTAAATCAAGAGATTGTGCAAGAGAAAAACATAGAATCAGTGAGTAATGCACGCATGGTAACTTCCCTCTCTACAGATGTCAAGATACAAATGGACACTCTAAAAAAGAATGGGGAAAAGAAAGAGTAGTTAGAACAATTTAAACTCTCTTGCAAGGCTAAATAGAAGTGGATCACTGGAAACCTTCTCCTTTTCTATAATGGGAGATGATCTGGGAACATCTTTTCTATAATTATAGGTTTTAATCTAGGAATTGTGGAGGTAGATGTCTTGGAAGTGGAAATGCAGGTGATGCATATGAGATGACACTTCAAAGTATAGGATGTGTATATTTTCTCCTCTGTCATAGATGGCTCTAATTATGCCTTGCAAAGGAAGGAGCTATGGAAGAGTTTGATGAATTTTCATAATAAAGTAGTTGGCCCTTAGGTTATTAGTGAAGATTGTAACGCTACACTGTATAGAAATGAAGCTGAAAGGAATGCTCTTCTGAGGAACTACACATCAGACTTCAAGGATTGTGTGAAGACAATAGGCCTAATTGATCTCAAATGATAGGGTCACATGTTTATTTGGAGTAATAAATAAGCAAAGGACTATTCTATAAGGAAAATCTTGGATCGAGTGCTAGTAAATCAAAGTTGGTTACTTCAGTTTCCTATAAGTTCTACCTCCTTCTAAGATCCTCTCTTCTCTGACCACTCTTCTGCCAGGATAGAGGGTATGTTTCTAAAACAGAATGCTAAATTTTCTTTCAAATTTAACAACTTTTTGGGAGATATAGAAGGTTTCCAAGAGGCTGTTCAGACATGAATGTTGAAGGAAGTGTATGGAACTAAATAATTTATATGCGTTCAAAGGCTCAAAGCAATCAAGCATTAATTGAAAAAAACTAAATGTAAAAAGGTGAAGCTCCACTATTGATGCTATTAAAAGATCTAAGAGTGATCTTTTTATTATTCAAGGGCAACTTTCTAGTAACCTTGGGGACCCTCTACTTTTGTCACTGGAGAAAAAGAAACTTAACAACTATCTCTTGATAAGAATCATGAAAGTATAATGAAACATAGAGTAAGGGTTAAATGGTTACAAGAAGCTAATGAATGTTCTAATCTCTTCTTCAACTCATTCATAAGGAGTATGAATAATAATAGAATTGTTTAATCCAAATTGAGGATGCCAAGCTACTTAAGCATCAAAATCAAATCTCAGAAGAGACAGAGAAATTTTTAGTAGATTTTATGGTCAATCTATAAGGATTTCAGTTACTTAGCAATTGATAAACTCCTCCATCTCAAAAAAGCTATCTCAAGAAGAGACTCTTAATTTAGTCAAACCTATACAAGATGCAAAGATTGAAAAGGTGATCTCCTAATTGAATCTAAATAAAGCTTTAGGTACCAATGGTCAAAATGAGGTTTTCTTTTGGAAAACTTGGGGTGAGATTGGAAGGATGGTTAAGCAAGTTGTGAATGAATTCTTCTTTACTAATGCATTGTTAAAGCAGATTAATAAAAATTTCCTTTGCTTAATTCCCAATACCAGTAACCTTAATTGCATTGAACAGTTCAGGCTTATTTCTTGTTCTAATTTTCTTTATAAGGTGTTCTCTAAAATTTTAGCTAATAGGCTCGCAAAAATTTTGGGGACATTAGTAGGAATAACCAAAATGCTTTCATGCAAGGAAAGATGATAAGGGAAAACATCTCTATTGTTCAAGAGCTCAATAAAGGGTACCAAAGGAGGAGTTCCCTGCCAAATTGTGCTTTTAAAATTGATTTTAAGAAGGCCTTTGATTGTGTGGAATGGAAATTTATACTTATGGTGATGGAGGAGATGGGATTCCCTTCTGAAAAACTGTAGAGGGTAGTAGTTTCACAAGCTTTCCAATTTTACCGTGGATGTCTCTAGCACAAACAAAAACAAAAGAATTAAAAATGAAATAATAAAAAGCACCGAAAATTTGGTAACGCAGTTCGGCACACCTTGCCTATGTCTACGGGGCCCTCACTTAGTTTAATACTTTCACGAAAGTACAATCAATTTATCCAAGGCTTTACTGAGCTGACATCACTCATCCATTGACACTATCTCTCAACCTCACTTCTCGTGAAAGAATTTCACGACCAATAGTACAATCACCTTGTACTAACCTCGAGAGAGGATTTACACACACTGTTTAATAATAAAGACAATTATACGAACATCTCAAGTGATTAATATAACTAGAAATAAAAACGAATACACTTAAAATAAAAAGAGAAGAACAACTTTTCGAAAGATTCAGCTCCACGGAAATAAATATAGAAGTCATCATAACAACAATGAGTTGATTCAGCAGAACTCATATCAAGTCATGGCTGCACACATAACACGCAATCCACAATAGTAGTTACACACAACATACAAAGCAATCCACTCAAGAGCCACTCCATAAAACGTCCAGCTTAAGTGACACCCCATAAAATCACTACAAAATCGTGAATCTCTTAGCCAGAAAATACACATGCAATGCACTAAAACTGCCCAACTGTGAGTAACTCTAGAGACTCAATAAAAAAGCAGCAAAAGGATGGACTTTTTAATAGCATAGAATTATCACGTCAATCTTTTCCAACCAATAAAAAGTCACCTACACACCGTCAACTCTTTATCAGAAAGCTATCAGCTTGGGACAAGAAGCAACCTTTCGACAGCTAGGAACTGTATGAAAAGACTTTGGATAGTTCACTTTTTCTATTATCTGGACAACCCCTCTTATATAAATTGTTGATGTCACTGCCAAAGCTCACCGACCACCCATGCTCTCGACTTGACTCCTTTGGTGAATTTCTATTCGTACAAAGCTAGGCTTGTAACGTTCAAGTAATGATTAAACTTTGTTCAAAGAATTGACTAGATCAATCTTCTCGTGTACTATTCCATTGCCCTATAGAAGTTTCAAAATAGGTAGACCTATTCACAAAATTTGATCAATGCATAGTCACTTTAAAACTTCTAGCCATACACACAAACTTCACACACACGTGATGTCCACACCTCCTCTCAAGATAGACTTCAATCTAATATAGGGTTCTTTTTCAACTAGAAGATTATCCATATAGCTTTTGAATCCAAGTCATTATCCAATTAATATCTTATATGTCTGATTAATAAATAATGCCAAAGCTAATTACTTAGATATATAACATATATCCTAACAATCTCTACCTTTTTGGCTTTGTTTGTCACAAATATGAAACTCCTCCTAAATAATAGAATTGGACATACAAGTATCAAATTTACAATTCATATGACAAATACTCCCCCTTAATCAAACATCAAGTTCCAAAGAATGTCAAGTTTATCCAATCATCTAAATTTCTCCCCGTTGGAACCAAAAGATGCTAAGTATGACGAATAGTCATGCATATACATTGAAATCTTCCCCTAAATAGAACAGTCACTAAAAACAATTTGATGTCTCCCCTTTGGGACAAAACAATGTCAAAACTAAGAATACGTTCAACACAATCAATACCAGTTAATAAAGAAACATAAAAATTAATAATATATTTAGCGGAAGAATTATAAGCACGCCAAGATGACAATTTACCATCAGCCAATACATATGCCAACATATCAACACTTACTTCAATTCCACCTTCATAAGACCAACCAAATTCATAAACCTAAGCAAATAAAGATGAGTGTTGCCAATGTTGTGTGTGAGAGAGATACCCGATAAAGAGACCTACAATGATGAGAGAGCTTAAGAGTCTTCGATGGAGCTAAATAGAAGTCACAATGCAAACTATTAAAAAGAAGGGACGACAATGGCAACATAAAAACTAAAGAACTAAAGAAGACAAATCTTTTTTTTTCTTTTTTACATTTCGTTTTTTTAACGAAAAAATACTTCAAAAATGTAAAGTCCACAATCCCTATTCTCCTCAAAGAAATTTAAACCTGGCCTTATTCCTCATCGTATTATCTTTGTCATCGGTTTATTCTTATGAAATAACAGATTTATTCTATGTCCGAATAGTTTCTTTACAAGCAATAACTAACTGTGAATGTAGACAATTTCTTGTTTTTCCTTCACAATGTCTTTGTGCATATAATTGACCCTTTCTAATCTAAGTGTGCTTCGATATCTTAGGATGCTCCTGAAAATTTAATGAAGAGTGTCTAGATTTTCAATTTTGTGAAAAAAATTTTAATTAAAAGGGAATTAACGAAACAAATTACACAGTTAGTCTAGGGAAATCGATCCCCGATATATCCTCTAAAAGGAGAAGATGGAACCTAATGGGTGTAGTATCAAAATAAGTGACTCCTACATCAAAGTGACCAGCATAGTTTGCAAGCCAGTCAGCGCATCTGTTGCTCTCTCGATAGATATGCCGATGAGTAACAATCCAGTTTCGGGTGAAAAGTTCATTGATACCCCTGACAATGGGGTTGAGCGCTATAGATCTGTGGGTTAACAAGGAGAGAATATCAATCACTGCAATAGAACCTACTTCCAGTTCGATTCGGTGATAGCCCAGGTTCCACACGAACCTGAGTCCTGTAAAGATTTCCCAGAGTTTCGCTGCCATTGAATTGCTCTAGCCTAGATTCTGTGCGAATCCTCTAAACCAAGTACCTTCACTGTCCCGTAGAAGACCTCCTGCTGTAGTTGAGGACGAGGCCTGTTTGCATGCTCCATCAATGTTTAACTTTATCCATCCAATTCGCTAAGCCTGTTAAGGGTAATAACCAGTAAGAGCCCGACTTTTCCCCACATCTGAATGGTGAATTAGACCTATATAAGACAAAATGAGATAAATAGGTGAGGAAGGAAATTAAATTGTTCGTCAAATAAGGTCAGATTTCTCCATTGCTATAGGAACCAACAAATGATTCCAAAAGACATGCCCAATCATGCCCAAAAACTCGGCAATGTTGATAGAGATTATGAATGAGCCACTCCTGAGTCGGCATAGTGAAAAATGCATTAGAAACTAGGTGTGGAGGGAAAGTGTTCCACACTTGACGAGCTTTGAAGCAGTCTCGCACTATATGTACCGAGGATTCCTCAAGGCGACAATGATAACACGCTCCATCCGTAGTGAGTTGCTTACAAACCCGACACTGGTTAGAGAGTAGCCGATCGTGTACGAGAAGCCAAAGAAAGGCCCGAATTCATGGTGGTAGGCCCTTCCATTCCCATATCACCTTCCATATACCATGGGACGAGGCATCTTCATAGTTCGTGATCATGGAATAAGTTGATCTGGGGACTGTCCATGGAATAAGTGGAATCTGCGGTGAACTATCCAGTGTCAGATAGTCCCCAGATCAACTTATCATGTCCTAGATAGGCCTTTGGGAGAAACGTACCAGCTATTGTCCTGCAAATCGAGGACAGGAGATACCGTTGAAAGGAATCCCAATTCCAATTGCCTTCTGAGTTCGCAAAGTGTTAGACACTAAGATTCATAGTGGAATCAGGGATAGGGTTTGTAACATGGGAAATAAAGGGTCCTGCTCCCACCACCCAAAGGTCTAACAAGAACCAAGTCCTAGTACCATCTCTTATCATCCAATTCATTCCTGGTAGAACTAGGTTCCAAGTTGCCTTTATGCTCCTCCATATCATTGAACCCTCTTTTGCATCCAAGGAAGTAGGGATATGATTGACATCAAATTTATATTTCGCATAAAATACTTTTACCCATAATGCATTAGGCTTGGCAATCAACGTCCAACCTAACTTCGCTAAGAAAGCATCATTGGTTGTGCAGAGGTCCTGAATGCCAAGACCCCCATCTCCTTAGGTTTGCAAACTTCCTCCCATCTAACTAACAGAATCTTCTTAGTGCCATTGGACGAAACCCACAAAAACTGGTGCATTACTTTCTCCAACTCATCACAAAGACTGCGGAGCAACCGGACTGTCTGTATTGTATAACTGGGGAGGGTCGTGATGACTGATTGAATCAATGTAATGCGTCCTGTCATAGACAAAAGGTTGGTTGTCCAGCCTAATAAGCGGTGTTAAACCTTGTCAAGAATGAATTGATAGGTTCATTTGCTTACTCTTTCGTGCAGCAGCAGGACTCCGTGATACTGTCCTAGATCCTTCATCTGTTTAAAACCTAGTGCTCTAGTTAAGCAGTGTGTCTTCGAAATAGGGATATTTTTTGAATAATAGCATTTGGATTTTTCATGGCAAATGCGTTGTCCAGAAGCATTATAGAACGTATTTAAAATTTCCCTGATGATGGACACTTGTTCAAAGGCTGCTTTAAAGAATAGGATGAGATCATCAGCAAAGAACAAGTAAGAGAGAGGTGGTCCATTTCTGTTGAGTGTAATAGGCTTCCATCTACCTTAGGTCACTGCTTGATTAATTAGGTGACCTACCCGTTCCATACACAGGACAAAAAGGTAAGGTGAGATGGGGTCAACCTAGCGAATGCCTCTGGCTGTATGGAATGCATCGCTAAGTTCACCATTCCAGTTCACCATTCCAGTTCACTTGTACGGATACGCTAGTAATGCACTTCATTATGAGATTAATCGGTGAGACAGGAATTTCGATGTCGATTAGAGTATCTTGGATGAAATCCCATGATAGCTTATTTTATGCTTTTTCAAGATCTACCTTTAAAGCCATTATCCCTCTCGGACCCGTTTTCTTTTTCATAGTGTGGATAACTTCTTGAGTGATAATGATGTTATTCGTAATTAAGCCCCCTGGGACAAAACTATATTGGGTCGGAGCAACCAGATCGTCGAGGAATGGTTTCAGTCTATTCACAATGATCTTGGTAATGGCTTTGTAGAGCACCGAGCATAACGCAATGGACCTAAACTGCGTAATTGATTTGGGAGACTACACTTTCGATATCACTACCATAATGATTCGATTGATTTCAGATTCCTAGATTTAATGACGAAAAATTCATTGAAGAAAAACAGTCAGAAAGGGGCCAACAGTGTCCCATTGTGATTGGTAGAAAAGCACAATGAAACCATCAAATGTTGGACCCTGGTTGGGAGCCATACTGAAGAATGCTTCCTTGATTTCATCTGGGCTGAGAGGACAACCCAAATCAACACAGGCTTGGTGAGTAAAGGGATGGAATTGTCCATGGAGCTGCCATTTTGTAGCTGGCTAACTTTCGACCATATATAATTTCTCGAGGTAATGATGCGCTAACCGTAGGATGCTCATGAAGTCTGAAATCACATAGCCATTATCATCTTGTAGAGCATGAATCCTCACTTGTCGTTGTCTGTTCATTGTGATAGCATCTCGACCTTATGTGCCCAATAAATCTACAAAAATAACATGTGGGTACAAACCTTTGATTCTTCCTCAAAGTTTCTTCTTGGATAGATATGGATATGTCATCTTTCTCATTGTTCAACTTGGAATAGTCACCTTTGTAGCCAATGTTTTGAAGATCACCTTTAACCTTACCGATTTTCATTAACTTTTCTGTACATATATTCAACATCCTCAATTCCTTTTCGGTACTTACTAGTTTCAGTCTAGCTTTACTAAGCTCATCTAAAGTTGACATCAATTTCTTCTCCAAATCTTGAATAGTATTCTTTATAGAGAAGTTTTCTTCCTTCAACCTTTCATTCTTCCTACATGTTTCACCCAGTTTTTGTACACTAATTCGTAAGCCTTGTAAATGTTCTCCTTTTTATCACCTAAACTACTTTCATCACTACCATAATCTGATATCGAGCTTTAAGTTGAATCATCTACATTTTTCTCAAAATTTCCCGATTTAGTCATATTTTTGTCTGCAGTTACTTCCTTCTCAGTTACTATTAAACAAGTAACTAAACTTTTTTTGTACAAAGTAACTAATGTAGAATTATTCACAACTTCTTATTCACTACCATACTCACTTCCAAATTAATTCTCACTCCAAGTGCTTGTATAGGACTTCCTTTTTCTCTTCTTCAAGGTGTTAACACACTTCACTTGAACATGTCCGAAGCCTTGACACTAATGGCATTGAATTCTCTTTATCTTTCTTTCTCCCTTTTGAGTTTTGGCTTGTTGTTTGAAGTTGTTGTTTGATGAACTCCTACCGTTTTGTCTAAACTCGAGTCTATCTTTTTTCACTCTCTTCAGTCACTTACTGAACTCTCATGTTAATAACTCCATATCCTCATTCTCATCGGATTCATCTTCTACATCATTCATACATTTTCTTGTTACAACCTATAATGCCAATCCTTTTCTTCTTTCTTGTTTACCTTCAAAGATTCATTTCAAATTTTGTCAAAATTCCAATTACCTTCTCCAATGATAGATCATTAATGTCATGGCCCTCTTTTATTGCTGCAATTTTTGGAAGAAATCTCAGAGGTAATGATCTCAACTGTAGCACCCACATACCCCCTAAAAGGATATATGAATGCCACTCAAAACAGTACAAACAGATAATATCGAACCGAAACCAAATCTAAAACACACGAAACATAACATACGTGCATTCTCAAAATCTCAAGCAAACATACAGTACATAACATATCATTCATATTGTGTTTATCATATTACATACCATAAATTTGAAGATCATCATGTATTAAGGTTATTACAAACCTTCAAACAAATTCAAAAGTCATATACAACAGGTACAAGCCAAAAACAAATTCATAATACGTTTCTCTCAAAACAAGACTTAGACTCCATTGGCCATTGCGGTTAACTTTTCCCAGCCTTTAATAATCCTCTCTCTGAACCTACACGGGGCAAATCCACTGTGCTAAGCATATAGCTTAGTGAGTAATAACTAATCTATACAAAAGTGACAATTCATCATACATAATCATGTAATAACATAAGCATGCATTAAAAGATTGCCTAACGTTAAATTAGATATAATGCATTTCAGAACAATTTTTATAATTATCAGAATTGAATATCACAAGGTATAAACCCTTCAGAATCACAATACAATTTGGTTTATATCAAAATCAAGCAGATATTAAAATACAAAATCAAATGACTACTAAATCTATTTACAGAAGCGGGTAACGGTACTTATACAGAAGAGACCGAAGTCTCAACACCGAAGTGCCAATAACAGAAGGCACCAAAGTGCCATTAATAGAAGATACCGAAGTGTCACAGAAGCAGCTGCAGACCCTTCTAGGCATGCCTATTTACCCACAACTAGGACTCATCAGTTTTGAAACAAAACAAGATCATTTCAGACATTGCATGTGCAAAGTAAGTAGTCAATTATATTCACATGCAAATAGCACTTCCAATTATATAAACATGCATCAAACGCCTCGAACAATCATCGTCCGGAATTCAGAACACAATCAACATAAATCAAATTCAACAAGTATAACAAAGTAACATAAGTAGCACTTCAATATCACATTCATCAATCAATACGTCGGACCTTCATGTCCGAGACCAGTACACAATTACACATTCATCAATATCAAATTCAATTCAATAATAAACAAAACAAATCAAGATGAGACCATATTAGGATACCCACAAAAGTTACCGTATAAATTACTTACAAAGCCTCCTTGTTTGCTTATTGTCTCGAAGTCCTGGCAATATCTGGAATTGGTCGCTCTAAGGGTTTCTCTAAAATATTCAATACAAACATATATTACTATTATGCACAATTATGAATTCAATTATGTACATTCATGTATACTGAATATGTATAATTCATGTTCATATCAAAATTCTGGTTTCTTATCCTTAATCTTATCACATTATCGATTATGTGAAATCTTACTCAATCCTTCATTCTAGATTTATTTCACAATCCACCTTCGGGTCCACTTTGCTCTATTATTCTCATCAGGAAGGTGAGGTAATTAGGTAATACTTCCTTCTAGAAAGTTTTTCCTCTTTGTCTTAGGTTTCCAATGATACCAAGTTCATCCAATTTGGTTTAGTATTCAATGAGTTATGCTCAAAATACCACAAAATATGTACATTTGACATTTGACTAATGCATGATCATGCCTCCAAGTTTTACACCTCATAACTCTCAATTCCAATATCAAAAATTACAAAATTTATACCAATTTAAAGATAAGATAATAAGCTTCAACTTTTGTGAAGACACCTTAGTCTAATTTGGCCTAGATCAATACATTTTATTCAAAAATCACAGGATATGATTTCTATCCCTGGTAGTGCTACAACCGAAGCCAAGACTCAATTTCATGCCAAAATTTGAAAATCTTAAAGACAGAATTAAAATTCAACTTCTTCAAAAGAGTTGTAGAAATATGTCTCTAGTTTAATCTGAATTAAGAACCAACTCATTTGAATATCTACAGTGCAAGTTATAATCAAAATACCTAAGCAAGTTCAGTGAAAACACTTCATTTCTTCCAGCTTTTCCACAAGATAGACTTTCGGGTCAATGTTACACTATCATTTTGACAATGAAAATGTAGAATTTAGGCCAAACATTCTGCTACACATTTGTTACTTTATGTCTTAAATTTCTATTTACACCAATTTTATGAAATTTGGTTCAGTATTTTGAAAATTATCTCTAAATGACTACAGACTGTTCACAAACAGTTATAGATTCTAGATACTCAACTTCAAGCCAACTTTTGACATACTTAGTGATAGAAATCAGATTCGACGCCTTCATCAAAGCTGTATATATAGATTTCTAGTTTAATAAGAACTTAAATTCATGTCATTTGGATACCTACAGAGCAAAGTATGGGTAAAATACCGAAATCTGTCTAGTAGAACTACTCATCCAAGCCAGTTTCCAGCATCAATGAAGTAATAATACATAGAATCACAAGATCTATTTATTAATGAAATAACTTACAAAGCTTCCAAAGGTTGATACTCCAAACACTAGCAAAAGTCCAGAAGTTAGAGAGGAGATGGGAGGCTTCGTGGAAGAAGAAAGCAAGGTGAATAAAAAGAGAAAAACAGAAAAGTTTCCAACAGAAACTTGCTTCATCACCACCTAAGTGTCACTAACTCCATAAGGCATGTGTCTTCTTGCATATCTCACACATGTCCTGCAGTTAAGCTACCATTTGTCACACTTACATTAAACCATGTTTCACTCAATGAATGCTGCCAAATGCCACAATTTTATTAGGTCACTTGTCACTTTATTAACTATGTCATTTGTCAATGTATCAACTATGCCAAATGTCACTAACTCATAGGCTTAATCATTGAAATTTTCATACACCAATTTATCTTTCCACTTGAAAGCTTTCCTAATATAAATATGCATTTAAATACTTCAATTCTCTAATGGTATCAGTTAATTCCAATTTACTCACTATAATCCACTTGATCAAAAATTCAAGTCATAAGTCTTTCATATTCTAATCGTAGCAAAATTCTAACTCCTATCACACATGTACTTTCATAAACATGTATTATTTCAACTAGGGTATATTTTGGGGCCTTACATTAAAGGCATTTCATGCTTTTTACCTAGACTCCTAAACGTCTGGCACTTGTCACAAGACTTGCAAAAAGCATAAGCATCTTTGAATAAGGTAGGCTAGTAAAACCCACACTCTAAAACCTTCGTAGCAATCCTATTAGCACTAAAATGCCCCCCGTAAGATAAAGAATGTGCAAACATAAGGATAGAGTGGATCTCATTATTAGGAACACATCGTCTAATGATCTGATCACTGTATTGCTTCCAAAGAATTGGAGCATCCCATGTATAGTATCTTGCCTCCCTCTTCAGCTTATCAACCTAAAACTTAGACATAAAAGGAGACACAAAATCATCGACAATGTAATTAACAATAAGTACCAAGGCTCTTGAACCGTCAAGGCAAAAAGTGAAGAATCAGGAAAAGAATCAATAGTAAGATCAGAAGAGTCAACTCCCTCAGTGCCTTCAGGTAACCGATTAAGGTGGTCAGTCACATGATTCTCTGCTCCAGCTTTATCTCTGATTTCAATATCGAACTCCTACAGCAATAAATCCCAACTTATCAATCTTGGTCTAGACTGAGGCTTCTTGAACAATTACCGCACTATTGCATGATCTGTAAACACAACTCGAGAGTTTATCAGATACTATCTAAACTTATCTAAAGTAAAGATTATAGCAAAAAGTTCCTTCTCGATAGTGGTATAGTTCACTTGAGCGGAGTCAAGTGTCGTTAAGCCATAAGCTATCACTCTAGATCTTTTTTCCTCCTTCTAACTAAGTATAGCACCAATTACAAAGTTAGAGTATCACAAGATAGCTCAAAGGGTAAACGTCAGTTAGTTGCAGCCAAAATAGGAGGTGAAACAAGCAAAGATTTCAAAGTGTCGAAAGCATATCTACATCATTAAAGTGAAAATCAATGTCTTTTTTCAACAATGTAGAAAAGGGTAAAGCAATTGTACTAAGATCTTTTACAAAAAGCCAATAAAAACTCGCATGCCCTAAGAAAGATCTCAATTCTTTTAGACAAGTAGGATAAGGAAGTAAAGAAATGACTTCAATCTTGGCTCTATCAACCTCAATCTCCTTTTAAGAGATGCGATGACCCAACACTATGCCACTATCTACTATAAAATGACATTTCTCATAATTAAAAACTAGTTTTTTCTGAATGCATCTACCAAGAACACGTTCAAGACTAAACAAGAAATTATCAAAGCTATCACCATAAATGGTGAAGTCATCCATAAAAACT
Source organism: Erythroxylum hondense (assembly GCA_029829435.1). Taxonomy (NCBI): domain Eukaryota; kingdom Viridiplantae; phylum Streptophyta; class Magnoliopsida; order Malpighiales; family Erythroxylaceae; genus Erythroxylum; species Erythroxylum hondense. Next base: position 35,050,828 of record JANKYF010000009.1, read on the forward strand.
CCATCTTTTGCTTCAATAAATCATAGAAGATCGCCATCATACACCTTTGAAAGGTGCCTAGAGCATTACATAATCCAATGGCATCCTTCGATAAGCGTAGGTATTAAAAGGGCATGTAAAAATAGTCTTATCTTGGTCTGTGGGTGCAATCGACACTTGGAAGTAACCCGAAAAACCATCCAAAAAACAATAGTGAGATTTCCCAAATATTCTTTCCAACATTTGATCAATGAAAGGTAATGGAAAATGATCTTTTCTAGTTGCTTCGTTCAACTTCCTATAGTTTATGCACATTCTTCAAGCATTTTAAACTCCTGATGGAATAAGTTCATTCCTCTCATTTCTCACCACTGCGATACCACTCTTTTTTGGTACTACCTATATCTGATATGGCATATATGATCCCTACACTCAATAACTTAGATACCTCCTTCTTAATCACATCATTAATAAGAGGATTCAACCTCTTAGGTTGCTGCCTAACTGGTTTGAACCTGTCAACCAAAAGGATTGTGTGTAACCAGGGGATCAATTCCTGATACGCCCCCTAAAGACCAACCTATAGCCCTCCTATATCTTTTCAACACAGAAACTAATCTCTCTTCTTCAGAACTAATCAGAGAACTAGAAATAATAACAGGCAATTTGAAATCATCAGCAAGAAAGACATATTTCAAGTTAGGGGGATTCAATTCTAAATCAGGGGGTTACACAATAGAATGAACTAGTTTTGGTATATCTAATGCATTCCATGTGAGTGGTACATCCATGTGGCTTGGGGAAGAGGATATAAGCTCAGTGTGGCATTTATGTCTTCCACTTCCTAATTCAATGCTACCATCAGATGACTTGGAAACAACAGAATTAGGGTCAGTCTGATCAATAGAAAAAGAAAGTAAATCAAAAGTGAGAGTGGTATTAGAAGGGATTAGAACACTAGCAGGATCATTGCTATCCTCTTCTAATATTCCAGTACCACTTGAGGGAGAAACTACATTCGTAGCTTATATAATAGCTTATTTATCACCAGTTCCTACAAAATCCAGAAACACACCTTCCTTAAGGCTATCAAGTGCAGAATCAACAGTAATATCAAAACAAAAGGATGCATCAAAATTTTGTGGAATGGAAAGCCACCTATATATCTCTAAAAAATAGACACATGATACATCACCTTCACATGCACAAAAATCATAGGAATAGGAGGAGTATAAACAAGCAAGTGCATCATGATGATTCGCGCCTATACTATACCAGTTGGGCTCATACACATCAGTCTCATGCAAATCTTCCACATCGTTATTATGACATTCAATCAAACTATCACCAAAGTAAGAACAATCTTCATAACTATGGCTCATAGCTTCTGAAAGATTAAATTGCATTTCTTGATCCTTAATTCCTATAGTGATAAGGCCTTTCTTCATATTAATTATGGTCTCAGCATTCAGAAGGAAAGGCCTAGTTAGAATCAAGGTACTCTCAACAGGAAGCTCATTAGTCATATCCAAGACATCAAAGTCAACTAGAAAAACAAGACCTTTGACTTGCACATGGATATCCTCTAAAATGCCTTTAGAGTATGTCACTGACCTATCTGTTAGACCAAGCACTACACTAGTGTCTTTTAAAGCTTCAATATCCAAGGTCTTATAAATAGAGTTCGGCATGACATTAATTGCTGCACCTAAGTCAAGTAAGGCATGAGAAACAGTAGTTCTACCTATGGTACATAAGATAGTGTAAGAACCTAGGTATTTGCATTTAATGGGCAACTATGGCTTAAATAAGGCACTAACATTCAACCCCAGTAAAATTCTCTCACTATGCCTATACTTTCTCTTATTTGTACATAGGTCTTTCAACAATTTAGCACACTTAGGGATCTTTTTAATCAATTCAAGCAATGACACATTCACCTCAAGTTTGCTAAACATTTCAAACAATTCATCATTGTATTTCTTGTCAACAATCTTTTTACTAACCAAGTAAGAATTTGGAAAAGGCAAGTCACAAATGTTTACCTCATCACCTTTGGAGTCGGATGGTGATCCTTCCTCCATTAGTCTCTTCATGATAGTTGTTGCCTCTTCATCATTTTGCACCACTGGTTGTTTTCGAGACTTCTCCATGAGCTTCTTTTCTTGTAGGCTTTCAAATTGAATAGAAGCTTTCTTCTCATCTTGGGAGGTTTCTTGAGTAATGTTAGGGAAAGGAGACTCAACTTCCATTTCCTCATTAACCGGTTCTTCATTCTCTTTGAATTCCATTTTCTTAGCACCAATTTTCTTACCACTTCTCAGTGCGATTGCATTCAAAGATTTTGTATTTATCATTGTGTTAGAGGGTATTGAACCACTACTCTTTGCTTGTTGTTCACTCAAGTTGTTGGAGATTTAAGTAACAAAACTGTTCAAGTTCTCATGTTTAGTCTTTATTTGCTCCAACTTAGAGAACACATTTTGTAGACATGAATCCATCTTATTCCCTATAGAATTCAACTTAGCATCGGTTTGTGTCTTCTCGTGATCTAATTTTGAATTAATCCCGACAATTTCCTTCATGATCATAGCAAATTCATCACCCCTAGAAAAAGAAGATGATGTCCCTTGATTAGACACCATTTGATTAGAAGAATTTCCTTGAGTGTTTCCTTAATTCCCACCCCATATGAAGTTAGTGAGATCTCTCCAGCCCGGATTAAAGGTGTTGGAGTAGGGATCCCTCTTTTGATATTTATCATTCCTATTTTGGTATAGGGTAGAAACTTCTTCATATCTAGCACAATTATATCAGGCATACATCATAGACCCACAGTACTCACAACTGGCTACTATAGCTTGAAAATGACCCACTGACATATTATTCTCCAAAATATTGAGTCTTTTCTCCACTCGATTTCCCAAAGTAACAATTTCAGCAAGAATATCTTAGCAAGAAGTCGAAGAGGTATTGTACACCCTCCTTGTGTCTCCAAGTTGAGGGTCATTGGTAGTCATCTTTTGAAGTAGGTCCCATGTAGCATTGGGACTCAATTCTTTAACCATTTGCTACAGCATGAATTGAGGGCTTATGAAGTAGAAAGAGCCCTTCATAGAAAGAGTTGACCAGATCATTCTTTGAAATATTGTTGTGTAGACGCTGGCTTAGAAGTGTAATGAACTTTGTCCAATATTCATGCATAGATTCATTATATCGTTGCACCACACTAGTTATCTCCTTTTTGATCCTTGACATCTTAGAAGCAGGAAACTATTCCTCTAAAAATGCTCCTTTCAATTGATCCTAGGTCAATGTGGTGAAATGTTGAGGTAATGTGTAAAACCACTCCTTGGCTTTTCCATCTAAAGTGAAGTGGAATGCTCTCCTCAGTACATCTTCAAGATTTGTCATGGGTGGTTTCGTGGAAGAACACACCATATGCATAGTCTTCAAATGCCCATATGGATCATCACCTATAAAGCCATGGAATCTTGGTAAGGAAGAAATTAATGCTCGTTTAATTTTGAAGTTCACATCATCAGTATCAAAGCCGTAATGGTCATAATCAACATTAGAATTATTAATGTAACATCCCGTTACCCATGTTGTGGCTAGAGCAAAATATATGAGAGATGATTGAGAGATTAGAATATGCATTCCATATTCATGCATAATATGACATGCATATACACGTGAATAGTGAATTTTTACACATAAAAATGATTGTATATGCATTCATGGAAATTTCGGGTATAATTGTTTCTAAATGTGATTTCTATTGAGAATTGTAGTTTTTATGTGTTGAAAATTGCTTTGGAGAGTGTATTTGCTGATTTAGAATTTTTGGGATTTTTGGAGAAATTTCTAGAAATTGTTGGGTATTTTGGACTAGGAAATTTGTCGAGTAGCAAAACTATTAATAAATGGTAGTAGAATTTACTATCCAATAGTGATGGAAATTTTGATAAATGACTTTGAGATTTATTAACAAGTGTCGATTAAAATTTGGAGATAATTGAAGTAGAAATTAAAATTGATTGCACTAGTTAGATGGGGAACCTAGTCAAATGCTTTAGAAATTGGACATGTGGCAAGTGGCCATGTCCTAAGTTTTTATTTTTATTGAAAGACGCCCCTCCCCCCTTTTGGTTTGTTCTCTCTCGATGCTTCGCACTTAAAAGACTATTGGTGTTTTGTTTTGGTTTCTTCTTCATCTTCGTAGCTTTTCTTCTTCCTCTTCTTTATGAGTGTTAATCCTTCAAACCTCCATTCACATTGAACCTAGCCCTCTCATCTTCCATTTGCTACCCCTTCACCTTGGTCTCTCTTTCATTCTCACCAAAAACCTATCCCTACCACTTTTAGAAGATGATGATTGCGGGTTGTTGGTGAAGTTAGGGATTTTTTATATTCTTGAAGAGTGTGAAGAATTAGAAGCTAAATCAAGTAAGTAGCTTGTTAAATATCATGGGTTTGGTTAAATGAAACATTCATGATGATCGTTAGAGGTTAATGACATGAAATGGTGTTTTATGTATGTATGTGTCGTAGATGATGAAGAGTATGTAAATTTCTTGCTTATATATATAATTGATGAGTAATGATTTATAGAGATGTTTTAGAGGTTGAATGATCATGACAAGGATTTTTGTATATGCTAGAAAGTTAGTGAAGAAATGAGTTAGGAATTGTTTATGGACGATTGATGTTGTATATAATGAGTAGGAAACTATGAGTTATGCTACACATATTTTTAAGATGGATTGATTGTGAAAAGGACGTTTTAATGAGAATTGGAAGTTGATGAATAGGACATTAACATATCTTGTGTTATGGGTTAATGATCAAATTCAGATCATGCTTCATTGGTAAATGATATTGAGATGAAATGGAGCTGAGAATGAAGAGTAAATGAAATAGAAAATGGTGATTTTTGTACAAGTTATGTTAGGTACTGGACCCTGTTTTCGGAGCTCAGCATTCGAAATCAAACACGGAGGATACAAAAGTCATAAGGAAAAGGCAGAAGGAACAGAAAGACAGAAGGAACAAAAGGCAAAAGATGCGAAACATAGAAGATAGAAAAGGCATAAGGAACGAAAAGGCAGAAAGAACAAAAGACAGAAGATGCGAAACATAGAAGATACAAAAGGCAAAAGGAACGGAAAGGCAGAAAGAACAAAACGCAGAAGATGCGAAACACAGAAGATACAAAAGGCAGAAGGAACGAAAAGATAGAAGAAACAAAAGACAGAAAGAACAAAAGGCAGAAGATGCGAAACACAGAAGATACAAAAGGCAGAAGGAACGGAAAGGCAGAAGGAACAAAAGGCAGAAGATGTGAAACACAGAAGGTACAAAAGGCAGATGGAACAAAAAGGCAGATGGAATGAAAGGCAGAAGATGCGAAACACAGAAGATACAAAAGGTAGAAGGAATGGAAAGGCAAAAGGAACAAAAGGCAGAAGATGCAAAACACAGAAGAAATAAAAGGTATAATGAACGGAAAGGCAGAAGAAACCAAAGGCAGAAAATACGAAACACAGAAGATACAAAAGGCAGAAGTAACGGAAAGGCAGAAGGAACAAAAGGCAAAAGATGTGAAACACAGAAGATACAAAAGAAAGAAAGAACGAAAAGGCAGAAGATGCGAAGGTCTAGTTAATTTATATGAATAACTCATCATTAACTTAATTAATATTCTTCTTGCATTCTAACCAGTCTTCATTGAGGTTGGAGTTGCAATTTTGGAGGAAAAAAGTCGACGTAAGACTAAGGAAGACATATAGTTTAGTTTATAATAAGTTAAATTCTTGATAGTGCAGAAGGAGAGCAATAGAACATGGCCAAATGAGAGTCAAAATTATAGTAGATCAAAAATCAAGAAGTAAGCAGAATTTAAAATGCTATAATTGTGACAAGAAATGTCACTTAAAAAAGGATAATTAGAATTTAAATAAAAAATATAATCTTTACAAAAATTTTGCAATTACTTCCAATGTTATGTATTGAAAAGCAACAATTAAAAGAAGGAAGTTGCTATTTGAAGCATGACTCTTTTGAATTAGAAGTTAATTTTTGCTTCACATTTAGAAGAGAATGGTCACATCATTAATGTAGCGCCCCCTTACCGTAGAGTACGTACCGGAATACCCGTAGGTCCTTCCGATACATAACCTACGATGAGGGTGCACTACGAACTATCAATTCTAAATCCTCATGGCATCAACATAGATAAATATTGCAATATCAAAATCACTAAAATTTAAAACCGAACATAACTTATCATTCATTCCTTGAAACTGTATATATACAATCCAGTCCAAATACGTCCCGTACATAACCAAAAGAAACTACAATAGCTCCTAACTAGTCATCCCCAAAAGATCCCCAGCTGACCAACCTGTGAGCCATGCGTCACTCGCCGGCACTCACACAGTAGGGAACGTCCCGAAATCTGGAGCTAAGAGTCTACGGTCGCTGTCCTGAAAAATTA
>JANKYF010000009.1:35458481-35469380 GCA_029829435.1 Erythroxylum hondense
TAGAGTTTATAATCTTGTTTCTAAATCTATTGAAGAATCTATGCATGTTAAGTTTGATGATGATTCTCATCTAGATAAAAGAGATGATTCTGATGATGAAACACTATCTACTCCCTTAGTTGATAAACTAGACATGTCACCACTAGTTGATCCACCTGATAAGGTACAAGATATTTTCGAAAACTTTAGTCTTAGAAAAGATTGGAAGTATAAGTCCTCTCACCTCTCACGCAAAAAACCTTATTATAGGCGAAACTTCAAAAGGAGTAAGAACTAGGTCTAAATTTAGAAGAGAGGCAAATGTAGCTTTTGTTTCTGAATTAAAACATAAAAAAATTGATGAAGCTCTTCAAGATGAAGCTTGGATTTTAGCCATACAAGGGGAGTTAAATCAATTTACAAGGAACAAAGTTTAGCCTTTAGTTCCTGGGCCACCCAATAAGCCTGTCATAGGAACCCGATGGATATTCAAAATTAAACTGGACGAATCAGGAAGAGTAAACTGTAACAAAGCTAGATTAGTAGCTCAAGGCTATAATCAACAACAAGGAATAGACTATAATGAAACCTATGCTCCTGTAGCTAGACTAAAAGCTATTAGGATTTTGCTTTCACATGCTATTTGTCATGATATAAAATTGTTTCAAATGGATGTGAAATGGTATTATAGATGAAGAAGTTTATGTAAAGCAACCTCCTGGTTTTGAAGATACTGATAAATCAGATTATATCTGTAGAATTCATAAAGCTTTATATGGATTAAAACAAGCACCTCATCCTTGGTATGATCGTCTAAGTTCATTTTTGATTAGAAATGACTTTATTAGAGGACAAGTAGATAAGACTCTATTTGGAAAATGTATCAAAAATGATTTCATTATAGTACAGATATATGTAGATGATATTATTTTTGGTGCAACTTCTAAAAAGTTATGTTTTAGTTTTGAAAATCTTAAGAAAAGTGAATTTGAATTGAGTATGATGGATGAATTGAAATTCTTTCTTAGTTTACAAATCAAGCAAACCGAAGAAAATATTTTTATTCATCAACAAAAATATATCAAAGAACTGTTAGTCAAATATAAAATGGAGAAGGTCAAACCTATGTATCCTTCAATCCTTTTATCTAAGGATGAAGTAGGTAAGAAGGTTGATCAAACCCTTTGTAGAGGAGTTATTAGTTCTTTACTTTACCTAACTACAAGCAGACCTAATATATTGTTTAGTGTTTGTTTGTGTGCAAGATTTCAAGCAGATCCTAGAAAATCTCATTATATTGTTGTTAAAAGAATATTGAGATACTTAGCAGGTTCTACTGATCTTTGTTTAATGTATAAGAAACATAAAGATTTCAGGTTAATTGGCTACTGCGATGCTGATTATGCAGAAGATAAAATTGATAGAAAGAGTACAAGTAGAGGTTGTCACTTTCTTAGTCATAATCTAATTTCATGGTCAAGCAAGAGGCAAAGTTCAATTACTCTATCCACTGCAGAAGCTGAATATATGTCCACTGCAAGTTGTTGCTTATAGACGTTATAGATTAAGTATCAGTTAGAAGATTACTCCATACAAGAAGATCAAATTCTAATTTTCTGTGATAACACAAGTGCTACCAATCTATCAAAGAACCCAATACAACACTCGAGGGCAAAACATATTGAAGTTAGACATCATTTTATACGAGACTATGCACAAAGAGGAATCATCAGTCTACAATTTGTTAAGAAAAATTAGCAATGGGCAGATATCTTCACTAAACCCTTGTGTGAAGATAGATTCAAGGAATTCAGATGAAACTTGGATATGGTAATGATGAATGACCATTCGTCTTTCACGTCATGACCCAGACGATTCATACAAGAAGATAAAAAGTCATAAGTTTTTAAGTAAACAGTAACAGTAAGTTATGAACGGTAACTTTTCAAGAGAAGGTATAGGAAGGAGATCTTCTCAAGATTCTAAAATACCTTCTACTCTAGAATTTTTTTGAAATATTGTGAAATTGACTTGTTTAGTGCTCTCAACCAAGATGATTCATACTCTGTTCTAAGCTTCAAGTTCATTTCAACTTATACTCTTACTTTTAGTAACTAACATCGCTACTTTGAGCAAAATATTTATGTTTATTTAATTTTTATATGTTACAGATCACAACTGGAGCAATCGCTTATCTATGGGAGACACATTGATTTCATCTCATTAAAAGAAAATCATATGGACATTGAACTAGAGATTGAAGCAGTTAGCTGGAAAAACTTCTTCAAGGTTCATGAAAAGGTCTATTTGAATGAGATATATGAATTTTGGAAGAACACAAAGGTGGTAGATGACACCTTAGTATTAATGGTAGATGGATTGTCAGTTATTGTGACTGAAGATACTATCAAAAGGGTCGGTGGGTGTCCTAGTGTTGGAGTAAAGTTGTTTAACAATATAAAAAGGATTACTCAAGGTCGTGTAGATAGAATGCACATTAATCGACAACTCTATGGAAGTAATGATCCTGAAGTTAAAAAGGCGGTAACTCTTGTTCTGAAGGTTAGGGTTCTTCATTCACTACTTCTTCACTGTATTTTACTAAGAGTAGGCTCGAAGGGCCTTGTGACAATGAACGATGAACATTGTCTGTATCATCTACTAAATCACCAACCCATTAATCTTCCGTACTTGATTTTGAAGTGCATGATGAAGTCAAAGGGTGATTCTAGTTCTTTACTATATGGAATGCTATTGACAAGGATTTTTAGAGAATCTGGAATCTTTCTCGACAGAGGTAACAGGGTAAAGATGGATGTGAAGAGTATGATTAATGCCACAACTATTCACAAAATGGGCATAATGATTGATGATGAGTGGGATAGAATTTTTACTGCCAAAGCAAGGTCTGAGGGGGAGCTCATAGTAAGACGGGGAAAAAGTGAACATAGTATGTCTAAAAGAACAACAAAACTTCGTTCGATAGGAAGAACATCTGTAGAAGAAAAGGCTGAGAAATCATCTGATGCATCAATAAAACCTGAGACGATTCTACAGAAAGAGGAAAGTCGGGTTCAACAATCATCACAACAAGTGTCATTGGAGAGAAAGCTGGAGACACTTCAATCAGAAAAGTTCAAATAGTCAATAAGGTCACCAAGATTATTGACCTTATGACAATAAGAACAGAAGAAGAGGACATCTCTGATTCGTGATGAAGAATATGAAAAACAAGAAAAAAGACATTAGTCTATCAAATCAATTGTATCTATTTTTCCAATCCAATCAGTAAAATCATCTGGAAAGATTGAAATTAAAAGGAAGTTAGTATTTGAGAGGAAGAAGCCTCAATAACAACTTTCTTCTAAATCGACAGAAGAACAAAAGAAAGTGAAGCCCAGTCAGAAGAAGGTTTCTTCATCTGAAGTTCAAAAGAAGGCAAAAATAGTGGAACATCAACTGGAACCTTGTAATCCTGCTAAACCAATCAATAAAAAGGATTTGAGAATGAAGATTATAGAAGAACCAGTACCTGTTCGAAGCAGAAGCTCAATTATTATCAGAGAATCTTCAAAAAGTCAGTCAAGGTATTAATCGAACCTATACCGATTAATGATCAAACGATACATCTTTTAAGTCATAAAGAATGAAGATTATATGGTATTCTATGAGATGAGAAGGCAGAACCATATCCATTGAAGATGTCAGAGGATCAGTATACAATCTGTCTAATTACGAGCAGAATTTTGATAAAAATTGTGACAGATATATAACCAATATGCTCAACCCCTTATGAGAAAGGAAGAAAAAGGGAAAAACAAGATGTTTCTTGAGGGAAATGAAGATGATCTTATAAAAGAGCATATTCAATTAGCTGTGAAGAATATAGATTATGCATGCAATGCAGCTTAACCTAGAGGTATTTATGTTCCACACCACATTTCAAAAGCATCAGGAAGTAAATTTGGAGTTTCAATCACATATGAAAATTTCATGGTAGTTGGGAAAGTACAAGAAGGACAATACAAAAGTATCATGGTTAAAGGTATCAATTTCAATTTAGAAACCTTTGTGCATTTTTTCATGCATTTCAGACCTTTAGGTTTCATACCTTCAATCAAGGATTTGTTACATCTTTTTGGGCAACCAATTCTGAAACTACCTAAACCTGATGATCTTGATCTCCTAGAAGGAAAACAACTTTTCAATCTACCCTCTATCAAAATTATAGAGTTAGACGTTTTACCTTTATAACCATCTGTTATTGACAACCTTCATCCACTTAGTGAAATACACCAAGATCCTACTGTTAATCTGGAGTTCTTGAAACATTTCATAAATTGGACGGAAGCAAGTCACAGTCAGAAGGAAGTTCAGGAAGCATTAGAAAAAGCAATTAAGGAAGTTCATACTAAGGTAGATGAACTTACTGACTTAACAGGTGATCTTCTTGAGGAAGTGGCACTACTACAAGTTAGTATTGAATAAGACCTCAAGACGATCTGCACTAATATGCAATGTATTTTTTCTGAAGTTCTGAAGCATCTACAATGAGCTTTTTTTATTAATGACAAATAGGGGGAGAAGGAGAAGGAGAAGGAGAAGGAGATATAGAGGAGAACAAAAAGAATAGATAGGAAGCATTGTATATGTCTAGTATGTAATTCTTTTCTTATATTTTTCTTTGGTTTATTATTCGTCTGAATACTATTCGACTATAAATTTCATTTTACCTTCTAAACTTATGATTATGTGTTATCATCAAAAAGGGGGAGATTGTTAAGTCAAGAGGACTTCAATTCTATGAATTTTGATGACAATCAAATAATAATAATCTTAGAAATATATGAACTGTTTTGATGAGTTTGTTAAGTGTGCAGATAAGTGTAAGAAACACTTAGGCAACATAAGACGAAGTCGAAGCAGAATAATAGACAAAATGTAGTAATAGAAGAAACGTTATTCTAGACGATACAAAAGAAAGATATTCTAAAATGTTAGTCAGTTAATTAATTGTAGTTAGTTATAGGACTCAACTAATAACTATTTCTAGAAGATTCAAAAGGCAGTCATCAAGAAGACAGTTAGAGACTTAAGTTACAAATATTAGTTCTAGTCGAAAACCATATATAGATAGAGATAGAGAATTACTCTTGAACATTTTGACATCAGCAAAAATTTTGTATTCAAAGTGCAAAAGAAGTGAGCAAACCCTTCTGTAACGTAAAAGCTCAAAAATACTTTTCTTAGTGAGAGAAAGGAAGGCTAGAGCCTGGAGAGGCTAATATAGTTGATAAAGAATACTTTGTGACAGAGACCTGAAAAGGCTTTACGTGTTGAAAGAATACTTGTAAAGTTGACCAGTATAGTAAAATCTCACAAAAACTCTGGGGACTGGACGTAGCCCAAAGTCTGGGGTGAACCAGTATAAAATCGCAACGTCTATTCTCTAACCATTATCTTTTAATTTTCTTATGTTAGACGAGTAGATAATATTACTTGCGATTGCATTACTTATCAACTTTAGCAAAGTGTTTTAGTAATCATTTGAATTTTGTAAAGAAATTTAAGAAGTCTCAAAAGATTAATATTTTCGAAAAGATTACACAATTCAACCCGCCTTTTGTGTAGTTTACATAATATATCGGATTTCTGTATTGACAAGTTATTTACTTCATCTTCATTACTTGTTCTGACATATTTCCAAGCTTTTTATGCCACATCATTGCAGATTTGTGCTCTGGACTAGTCACAGCAACGGATGTCTCTCCTTCTTACAAAGTTACTCCCTTTAGCATGTACAGATTTGCAACAATCTTCTCGATTTTTATAAATACTATCACTCCTTTAATCACTTTCATGATCTTGTTTTGAATCTCAAATATGAAACAAAGATCATCAAATTGTCCTATAGACAACAAATTCTTCTTTAGGTCCTCCACATGTTACACTTTTTCAATAGTCTAAGTTATCCCATCATACATCTTTAACTTGATGGTACCGAGACTAAGGATCTTTAGAGCTTAATCATTATAGCTATACATAGATCCCCTAGATACATATTCATACTGATGGAACCATTCTCTTCGAGAGGTCATACGAAAAGTAGCTATTGAATTGAGAAGTCATACATCAACAAATCTTCTCTTACCTCCAATAGTCATTGCTGCTTCATAGACCATTATACCTCCATCATCTAAAGTATTTGCCACATTTCCTTGAGAAATGAAATCTTTCTTATTCAGATTCCAACAATCCTTCTTTAGGTGCCCTTTCTTGCCATAATTGTAGCACTTGAAATTCTTCTTACTCCTAGATTTTGATCTACCATATCTATGACTCCCACTTGGGCCACGTTCCATTGATCTCCCTCTCATCACTGCCAAGGCCTCCGTTTGATGCAAATTTGGCAGCCTATCTTCCTTACTTTTGCGCCAACTCTCTTCTTTAAAAATAGCAGCTGCAATATTGTCGAAGACTAGAGTGTTTATATTGTTTGTTAAACTGATGATGAGTTGATCATACGAATCTGGTAGACTTTGAAGTAGAAGTTCTGCACGTTCACTTATTTTATTGTGTATCCCAATGATGTGAGCTAGGAAAATTGAGTATTTAAAGTATTTAAGTGCTCCGTCACCAAAGTAGATTCCTCCATACATAAAGTGTATAGTTTACTCTTCAGAAAAATTTTATTGTAGAGTGATTTGGCCTCGTACAATTTTGTGATGTGATCCTATAATTCCTTTGCAATATTCTTTTCCTTTATATTAGATAATACTCCATCAGCTAAATCTAGGTGAAGATTAGCTACAGCATTCCTGTCCATCTCGTTTCATTTTTATCTTTGACTTTAGCTGGCCATTCACTAATGGCTGCCAGACAATTATCTTTCTTCAAGATTGCCTTCATCTTCAACTTCCACAATGAGAAATTACTTCCATTGAACTTCTCAATCTTAAATTTTGCTACTATTGCTTCTATCACAAACAGAATTTAGCTCTCACTATTTCATGTTAATAGTACCCATATATATGAATAGTACTGTACGTATGAATAGTACTGTACACATCAATTACAGTAACTGCAAAGTTTAATGCAAAAATAAATGAATGAACAGTGTCACCTTTTGGTTACTATTTATCAATTTACACTATACTCATCAAAACTCTTAACGGATTACGCTAAAAAAATCATCGTAATTTTCTCAGCTCGCTCTGATACCACTTCTTGTGAAAATTAACTAAATTATAGCAGGTTTGTAGCTAAATAGGACTAAAAGAATAGTAATAAACACATAGATTTTACTTGGAAAACTCCCAAATTAGGATAAAAATCACGAGTAAGGATAAAAGACTTTTATTACTGAGAAAAACTGGAAAATATAAGGAAAAACTAGACCCAAAAATACACAAAATATTTTTTGCCTCTCTTTCTCTTTCTTTTCTCTCTCACCTCACTCCTCTCTTCTCTTCTCTACTTGCTGTGAAATTATTCATGTTACTTCTGCCTTTTTATAGGCAGGAGTGCCTTTGATTGTACTAGGCATGGCCAACAATTGTTGACATATAAGACTTTACCTCAGATGCAGATTAAAGTAGCAATACCATATATTTGGAAAGCTTGGGTCATTAATGACCAACTCTACATAAGAACTCATATAATAACGAAGATCCAGGTTGAGGGAGAGTAGAGAAAAGGCCTTTGGAAACTTCATATCTTGATTCAATAGGAATATTGAGGGTCTATTACACAAAATTTGACAAGCATTACAATAAATTGCAATAGGAGCACTAAAATAGTGTTAATTTAATTTGGTTCGATCTTATTTAATTTAAAGTCTATCCGAATTCATAAAATGTTAGATTAGACTCTCGAATTTTATTTGTAAAAATTTTGGGATTTTGAGATAGCTCAAAATTTAAATGTATTACAAATAATCATATTTTATATTTAAATAAAACTACATTTTTAATAATAAACACATTTAGGACAAAGAGTTTAAATCTTAATTAACTAAAGTTAACTTTAAAAGTCCAATATGAATATGCTCATTATCAAGGTTAATTTCCTCTTCCTTACTTTTTCACTTTAAATATGAGAATTAGGAAGTGGGAATACAAGAGTTGGTTCTTAATTCCCATATTAAAATGAAAAAAAAAGGAAAAGGAAAATAACTTTACCAGCAAAACATTTGAGTTATTACTTCAATCACAAAATTTTTAAAGGATTAGGTTATTAGTCTTGACTTACCCAAATTAGACTCTGAATTATTTTATATTTTCAAAATTTTGAAATTTTGGAATTGATCTAATCTAAATGTGCTTTAGACCATTTGCTATTTCTTAAGATTGCCAGGTGGGACTATAGTATGTGAATTAAGTGTATGTTTAGTTGAGCTTTTAGAAGGTGAATAAGCATTTTTTTCACCGCAAAAGCTTATTCTTAATGGTCAATTTTTTTTAAGACAAAGAGAAAAATTCTAATGGGAGATGGAGGAGGGAGAACAATTTTTAATGGTCAATTTTTTTTAACCAATAAGTTAAGGAAACCGAACTACTTTAGGTCAAGTCGAACTGTGTGAAGATCAAGTTTAAACTCAATACCAAGCCAAAAAAATTTTAGTCTAACCCTATTAAGAATTAGTTGACTTTGAGTTGACGTTTATTAGGCCAAAATCCTTATTGCTTTTATTATAGTGTTGTCAATGGTTTTGAATCTCAACTTCACTCGTAGTTAGGTAGTTATAAACAAAATCAAGCCTAAGATCTTATTGACCTCTTCTCTTCCATCAACAAACACTAGTATTAACGCCATTATTGAAGTAGAAGAATTGTTGAGTCCTTAGAAGCCTTACATTTATAGGAAATAAATGTTGGAAAGTGTATTTCTTTCTATGGTGCTTAATTGATCATTGGAATTTGCTTCTTAAAAATAATTCTTTACATGCGTTGAAAACAAAAGGGGGCATGCACACAACAATAGATTTGAACAAATTTGAATATATATGTTTAATGCTTAAAAGGAGTTTAAATTTGTAAAGAACTAAATTAGCCATAAAATTTTCCTACTTAAATCTTGACAACAATATGGTAATTAAGATTAATAGGTTGGGTTGAGTTAGGCTTGAGGTTGCCTGAGCCCAACCTGAAATCCTTTACACGCGATTCAAGCTCAACATAAAATTTAACCAAACTTTACTTATGTTACTCGAGCCTAAGTCCAAACTATCCAAATTCTAAGTTGATCCAACTTCTTTTGCGTCATTAAAGATTCAATCAACATCATCCCCTCTTTGATATGTCTATTGCCAAAGATTCAAAATCCAACCCATGAAGACAATAAGACAAACTAAATATTAATAAGAAGTAACTTAAAAAATTGAAACTTAAGAGGCGACCAAGGAATCAATTAGTGCAAATTATGATAGGGCAAAGAGCAACGAAAAAGCAAGGAAAATTGGTATTTGGAAAAAAAAAATAAAATGAGATGTCTAATAACAGATGTTGATAGCAAGAGTGCTATTGATCAAGACTCTTGTTCAGGGAGTCTTTCCTATCCTTCTTTTACTTAGATATAGATAAAAATTGCAATTCTATAAAAAAAAAAAAAAGGAAGAAAGATTTTATACAAAGAACTAAATAACATGTGACATAAGTAAAAGAAGAAGTGAATGAAAACTAGAGTTAATTTAATATCTAGTCTAAGTTTTATTTGACCTGCGAGTTCGAGTTTACATCTGACTTAAAATTTGAAGATAAAAAAATCAAAATTGATCTAAAACCTAATTAATTTAGATTTAAATCATTTTGGATCATCAAGTGCCAGATATTATACCCCTTTGGTATCTATGGCGGTAATGTCTTTAATGTAACTTTGTGCACATAGCTTTCAATTAAAATTTGAAGTACGACATGATTTTCTTGTCAATGTTAAGTCATGGGTCCCTCTTCATAGAGGGAGCCATATTTGACTCAAATATTGCGGCACCGATTTCAGTGCCGCATTATTTGAAAGATTTGTAAGAAGACAACTGCAAGGTTGCTGTCTTACGCGGTGGAGTACCTATATAAGGCACTCCCTATTTCATATTAAAACGCAGAAAAACAGAGAGAAATCCATAGTAAATCAAATGCTCTAAAGTTGAGAAATTTATTCCTAAAGGGTTGGTGAGTGACAAAATAGTGAGATTAGTACTTTTAGGTTGGAAAACTCCTTGTGAGCCACTATTTTGGTTTTATCTTTGTATACCTACTATTTGTAATAGTGGAAGAAATATTCTGAGCTTTTTCCGTGAACGTAGCCCAAAGTTAAGGGTGAACCACATTAAATATTCTGTGTCCATTTTGCTCATTTTATTTTTCCTTTTCACAAAATACACCCGCTGCGCCCAGCAAGTGGTATCAGAGTTACGTTTTCATTGAAGGTATTTTTTGAAAAGAAGCACATCATCGGGAAGAGAAAATTACAACGAATTTTTTAACGTGATCCGTTCGAAAGTTAACGTAAAACGGCGAAGGTGATAAATAGTACTAAATAGTAGTTTGCATTGTTTTAATTAATTCAAAAGGTGACGCGTGCATCAATAGTAACTGGGTCCCGCAATACTATTTGAGTTACTATTTACAAGTTACTATTTACCAGATCCCGCGATACTATTCCAGTAGGATCCGACGAGGTACTATTTATCGGGTCCTGCAGTACTATTCTGGTGGGGTCCGGTGACACTATTCCGATCCCGTGGTGAAAATTTAGAAGATAACTTTTCTGCCAGATTTTGACGTCCTGGTTTCATATTTGAGGTCGGTTTTTTCAAATTTGGCTTAATTTGGAAAATAGAGGTAATACTACAACAAAAATGACATACAGTAACACTAGACAGTAACACTTTTGACAATATGTTATAAAATACCTATCTACGGT
>JANKYF010000009.1:35550111-35563263 GCA_029829435.1 Erythroxylum hondense
AAATAATTAAAAGATATTTTAACTTATCTAATTCTTATTATGAATTAAATTTATAGTTTCTAATCTAGTCAACATATTAAATACCTAATGGACCACACATAGAAAAAGTTAAAATGAGAATTTTAAATTAAGTTAGACTTAATATTGAAGAAACCTGAGGAATTAAATATGATATATTTGATTTCATTAAAATTAAATTATAATTATAATTAGAGTTAGAGTTAGAGTTAGTGTGAGATCTGACATCGGTTGGAGAGAGGAACGGAGTACGCCTTATAAGGGTATGGATATCTCTCCCTTACAAACACATTTTTCATGGCCTAATGCACCGGATCCCACGAGAACTCCTAGGTTAAATGTGCTTGGGTGAGAGTAGTACTAGGATGGGTGACCTCCTGGGAAAGCCTTGTGAATAGCAAAATCGTGAGGGCTTGACTGGGCCAAGGCCCAAAGCGGACAATATCTGTGAGCAGGTGATCTGGGCTATTACAAGTGATATCAGAGCCGGTACCCAAACCATTGTGCCAGCTAGGCTAGGCCCCAAAGAGGGCTGGGCCCTAAGGGGGGTGGAGAGTGTGAGATCCCACATCGGTTGGAGAGGGGAACGAAGTGCGCCTTATAAGGGTATGGATACCTCTCCCTTACAGATGCATTTTTCAGGCCTAATGCACCGGATCCCATGAGAACTTCGAGGTTAAATGTGCTTGGGCGAGAGTAGTACTAGGATAGGTGATATCTTGGGAAGGCCTTGGAAAAAGCAAAACCGTGAGGGCTTGGTTGGGCTAAGGTCCAAAGTGGACAATATCTGTGAGCGAGTGATCTTAGTTATTATAGTTAGACTTTTATTATAACTAGGAAGTTTAATTTTAATAAGAAGGGCTTTTTCTATAAATAGGAAGAAGACATAAGGGAGATACAACTCCTATCTTTTCCTCAGTTGTTTGAACTTTTGTTCTTTGCTCTATGGATATCATTAGAAGCTAGACACGTGAAAGCTTGTGGTTGATAATTTTATAAGAAATTTTTTATAGGAAGTTGAATCAAGTATGAATTAACTCTTTTATTTATGGTTCACATTTTACAAGTTATTTACAACAACAACAACATTCTAATAAGAATTCTGCTGATAAATAAGGTTTAAGGAGGTTCAGAAGTACATAACTTTATACCTAGCTGATAGGGAGGCTATTTCTAATAGGCCAACATAAATATAAAAGTTGGTAGTAATAATAATAAATAAATACTTACAAATAAAAATATAAAATTAGTAATAAAATAAATAATACAATAAATATTGAACAAGGTAAAGAATAAAAATAAAAGATAAAATAAGTTAATAAATACAAAAACAAGAAAGAAAATAAGTAAAAACAAACAAACAAACAAGCCATTATAAGAAAATATTTAGGCTAAGTAAAAAAATACTTAGGCTAAATAACTAAGAAAAAAGTACTACATGTTAAATATTTAGGTTAAATATAAGACATAAGACTTAAAGAAAAATGTTTAAAAGACCAAAGTTTTCAAGTTATTTACTTATAGAAATTCGATTAAGAAATTATATAAAAAAAAGTATAATGTGCACAAGACTCAATTACAGTTAGTTTTCTAACATGAAGCGTTAACTCCAAGTATATGAGAAATGCAAAAAACTAAAGTCAAAAAGAGGAGCTATAAATATGCTAACCAACCTAAAATTGAGGTTAGAAACTGCTTAATGTATATTAATGATTTTGTGCACGTCCAACTAGTTATTAAACTATATTAATAGTAAATATATTTATATAGTCCATTGCAATTGGCCACTTATAAGGAACAATCTCCTAAACCAGCATTTGTAGGAGCCAACCAACAATCTTAACATTTAACTTTGCATTAATACCTATAATGAAAAGGAGTTTTGCGTTATTTTATCCTAATAGTTATCAGCTTTCATTTTAACCATAAGGCTTTAGGTAAAAGGGCATGTTAAGAAAAACATCGAAAAAATTGCAAGACTAAGCTTCTTAATATAGAGCTATTGAAAAATTCATACGATCATTAGAACATATTAACATAGATATTGATTCTTAATAAAATATAAATGAATATTTATTCCTAAATGATGATTGACGTGTCAATCTTTTGTTTAAGAATTATTAATAGATAAAGTACAAAATGAAGCTTGAAGCTTAACTAGGGGTTAATTTATTAGTCTTTTGTTTTGGAAGTTAAATTGTTAATGGTTATGTATCATATTTTAGAAGCTAGCGTACATGAAAATTATCATATTGAGATTTACAATGGTTTAGTTACCTTACTATTAGACATACATCCTGGGATATATAAAGAAAAAATATATAACCATAATGGATTAACATCATGATGGATTTAATGAATTTACAATTACATTTTGAACTTGTTTAAATACACCATATTATTCTAGCATGTTTGATATATATGGAATAATATGCTTTTAGCAAGAATAGATGTGTATAGCATATACTGAAACTTAGATTTTAAAAAATATATTCCTATATTGATTTTATACAAATGTTAAGTAGAACAGATGCAAGATAATTATTGATATCACCACAATAAATATTATGAAATATGTAAACATTCTCTTTAAATTCATGTTCTCTTTCCTTATAATTTTCATCTCATGCTACTGTACCTTCAACGTATATTCCATTTCATTTTCTTCATTTATTTTTCCAATTTTAGCCTTATAATGATTCCCTAACCTTTTTTTTTAATTTCTTCAATCTTAACATGTTCAGAGGGGTTGCCATTAATTAACAACTCATTTTTTAAGCTATAATTTTTCTTCCTCAATCTTTGAATCATGTAACTTAGAGACCATTATGCCAAGCAAAAATATTACAGCATGCATCCTTATAAAAAAGTATTCAACAATATTTAATGAAGTATAATATGACAATTTTGTACCATATTAGTAACTTAACACAAAAGAAGGGGTTGAATTGTGTGTATGCACTTTTTACCATATCTTCAAAAAAAGAATGAATATGGAAAATTTATATATGACATTCACAAAGTAATCATAATAATAACAAAAGAGAGAAACTGATTTATAATAGTTCAAACAAGTAATTTTTTTTTGGTAAATTAGAAAGACTTTATTCAAGTAATAAAGGTTATGTACATAACTTGAGATTCTTACATATGAATCTCCATACTACCAAAGGGAGAACCAATATAACCTATGGCAAACTTACAATCTACTTCCTAAATTGAAACACAAACACCATATACTATACAATATTCAACCAAAAACCTAATAGAGCTTTCTAAACTAGACAGAAATACAAGTTTACCAATAATAGATCCAGCTGCAAATGCAAACAAAATAAATTAGCAAACCTATTCAACAATCAACACAATCTAAGGAGATTGATGTTCTTCGAATTTCCTGGAACATTGCCAACTTGCCATCTCTCTCATATCTAGATTTATAGGAACTTTAGTAATTTTTGCCTTCCATCCATAGGTAGAGCTCCTTGATCTGATTCTGGGATTTGTTCTTGTCTATTCCCCACCATGCTTTCTTTGCTTGTTGTTTTGAAACAATGAGATTTCCTGAAGCTGATTTCACTCTGCTTTATCGAAGAGGGTTTGGATTCCTCTCTTGATCTTGTCTGAAAACTCACAATTCCATTTGCTAATTTTAAACAATAATGTTCCTGCATTTATTTTCACTTCTGCTTTGGAGACCAAGAGCCTGTTGACTTCCTTGAAATGGCAGACTTGTAGTAAATATATTAGTGAAAATAACTATAATAATTACCTCCTCACGGTGTTTGAACTGAGATGTTCCATAACTTGAAAGATTACTCTAGAGTACAAACTCCCCACATCCTTAGTTTCATCTTTGAATGTACGTGTATTCCTATTAGACCAAATATTGTATACAGTAGTGGAGATGAGGATTGGGAAAATGTTATTATTAGAGGTTCTGAAAATCTGATTAAACCAGGTGGGAATGGATTGAAGGTTTGTCTGATTTGGGATGTGGATATAGAAATGGTTTAGACAATGGTCCCACACGGTTTTGGAGTAGGAGCATTCAAAAAATAAGTGGTCAATTGTCTCATTATCCGAGATACACAAGGAGCAATGATTAGGAGTTTGGAGCTAGTGAAGTTTGTCTCATGTTTGTAACTTCTTAAAGAGGGCTAGCCTAGTATAAAAGAACACCTAGGGCTATTGCTTTTGAACCAAACTAGGTTATACCAAGAAACATTCTGAATAGGAGGTCTTAAGAAATTATAAGTTGACCCATTTGTATACCTTTTTGTAGGGCTAGCTAACCATTCTAGACTATCCAGTATTGAACTATTTGGTTGGTATTAAAGGGGGTCAAGGTTACTAATGAACCCTATGGTAGCCTCTTGCCATCTTCACTCATTGTTATTGATAACTTCTGAGACTCTTGTTGTCATTGGAAGATCCGAACCATTGATCTCTCTCGGAGAAGAAAAGTCCTTCAGGATTCCTCTTGGATGCCACGGATCCTGTCATAAAAGAGTAGAAATTCCATTCCCTATCCTAAATTTGAATTGGTTCCCCATTTTATCCCTCACAAATAAAATTTTCCTCCAACTCCACGAACTATTATTGGTAAGTTGGGCACTCCAAAAAAATTTCCTTTTGAAAATGATAGTATGCCCACTTAACCCACAGAGCTTCCCTATCAACAAACAAGCACCAAATCCATTTTCCTAATAGGACATAATTTATAGTTGTCAAATGTTTAATCCCTAAATCTCCTTCCCTTTTGGTTCGACAAATGTCACTCCATCTAACTTTTGCATAAGAATT
The DNA here is from genome assembly GCA_029829435.1 of Erythroxylum hondense. NCBI lineage: Eukaryota > Viridiplantae > Streptophyta > Magnoliopsida > Malpighiales > Erythroxylaceae > Erythroxylum > Erythroxylum hondense. The sequence goes on from JANKYF010000009.1 coordinate 35,554,936, forward strand.
AGAAGCCACCTTCCCTGCTCACAGAAAATTCCTAAAGTTAGTCTTTATATCCTTAAGAATGGAAGAAGGGAGAATGAAGTGGGTAGACCAATATACTTGGAAAGAAGAAAGGACTGAAATTACCAATTAGAGTCTACCAGTATAGGAGAGATTTTTACGAGTCTATTTGTTTATCCTCTTATCAATTTTATCCAAAAGGGGTAAGCAATCCCTCCTAGATAACCTGCCTGTTAAGAGAGGAACCCCCTAAATATTGTATAGGGAAGGTTCCTTTTTTGAGACCAGAGATAACTTCCATTTGATGAGTCAGATATTCCATATCAGGAGACAAGAAAAATTGATTCTTGGAAGGATTCATGTCCATACCTGAAAAACTAGAGAATGTAACCAAACAATCAAGTAAAGTTTGAGCTAAGCTCAAATCCGCGTGGCAAAACATAAGGAGATTGTCAGCAAACAAGAGATGTGTGAGTTTCAGGGTTTTGCACCTCCAATGGTATTTGAAGGAAGGACAACCTTTTATGAAGTCATTCAAACTCTTAGAGAAAACTTCCATACAAATTATGAAAAGGAATGGAAATAAGGGATCTCTTTGTTGAAGGCCTAACTCCCCTCTAAAAGATTTGGTGGGAGCTTCATTGATCAAAATAGAGTAAGAAGGATTGGTTATACATTCTTTGATCCAATCAATGAACTTTATGGGGAAGACCTACAGCTACTAAAGCATTAAGAAGGAATTCCCAATGAATTGAATCATAGGTTTTTTGTAGGTCCACTTTGAAGGCACACCTCTTTTGGTTATTAGAAAGATGATAATTCTTGAAAATTTCTTAGGCCAAAAGAATATTATCCCCTATTCTTCGATTCTTAATAAAAGCAGTTTTGGTTTGGGCTAATAATTTGAGGAAGAATCTCTCTAAGCCTATTTGCTATGATTTTAGCAATCACCTTATAAAGCATATTGCAACAAGAGATAGGTCTATAGTCAAGCACAGTAGAAGGGTGAGCTTTTTTAGGAATAAGAGGGATGAAAGTGAAATTAAGCTCTTTGAGGAGTTTTCTATGTTGGAAAATATTTTGAATGGCTCTGGTAACATCCTCTCTAGTGATATGCTAGGTTTGTTTGAAGAAAAATCCATTAAACCCATCTAGACCTGGAGTCTTATTAGGATTTAGAGAACTGAAAACCTCCTTTATCTTTTGAGCCGAAACTTCAGTGGTAAGAGAATTTGACAGATTAACAGGTAAAGAATGAGAGAAAAGGTTTTCCACATACTCTTTGGAAGAATAAAGGTTCTTTTTAACCCCAATAGAACCCTGAAAGTACTCAAAAAACTCAGCTTGAATCTCTTCTAATCCAACTATCTTGTTCCCATTTCCCACTACTAAAGAATGTATGTTATTTCTATTTTTGTTAGTAAGAAGAGAGTTATGGAAGAATTTGGCATTCCTATCCCCTTCTTTGAGCCATTTGATCCTAAAAGATTGTTTAAAGAATGACTCCTGATCTTCTAAATCTCTTATTAACCCATTTATGGCCTCAGATTCCTTATCAATTAGAAGAGAAGACCTAGGCAAAAGTCTCATTTGATCCTGAATGTTATTAAAAGTAACTTAGCAATTTTCTACTCTAACGTTCACATCCCCTATCTGGCTAGAGTTCATCAATTTGAGTGATTTTTTAACCTGCTTGAGCTTAGAAACTACACAAAACATTGGAGTGCCCTAAACTTAAGAGGGCCAAGCTTCCTCTATAGTCTGAAGAAATTAGACTGAGAAGTTAGAAAATTTAAGAACATGAAGGGAGAAGCTCTCTTTTGCATATTAGCCAAAGTCCAAACCACTATCGGAGAATGATCTGAAATGTTTGGATTCCTGAATAACACAAAAGAAAAGGGAAACCTAAAGCTCCAAGCTGAGTTGATAAGGGCTCTATCTAACTTCCTAGCAATAAAGGAATCTCCACTTTGTTTATTGTTCTAGGTAAAACTTGGACCACTAGAATTTAAATCAAACAAATCATTGCCCTCAACACACTTTTGAAAATCCCTAATCCCATTCATTGCTGTGGAACTTATGGGGTCTACCTCATTAGGAAACAAAATAGTATTAAAGTCCCCAGCTATCATTCAAGGAAGGTTGCCTACTGAGAGATTGATTGTTAACAAATCATAGCAAAGATTATTCCTATGGTTGAGATTGTTGGACCCATAAACACAAGTCATTAAGAAAGAAGAAGAATGGTTCCTAGGGCTCATCTCTAAGTGGATCAACTGATCACTTGAGCTGAGAATAGAACACAAAACACTATTAGAGTTCTAGGCTATAACTATCCTAGCATTCAAAGCCTGGTCTACATTACTGTTGAAGTCCATCTAGGAAACATGGAGAAGCAAACAGTGTTCAAATAGGAAGGAGACCTAATCCTAGATTCTATCAAACAAACAAAAGAAACAGATGATCTCTTAAGACAAGTTTGTACTGCTTATTATTTTTTGGGACTATTAAGTCCCCTAACATTTCAAAAAACTAGATCCATAACATAAAACTAGAAACCAATAACACAACCTACTTCTATTTCCTCCTAGATTTTCTATTTTTCCTCACAGTAAAGTCTCCTTCTTCCCCTCCCTGAATACCAGAACTATTAGGGAACAATTCAGAAATAAGAGAGGAAGGAATACCTACCTGATTTACAGTGCAAGAGTTGGATTCCTCAAGGTCTCCACTCAATTCTTCTTGCAATTGATGATCCTGGTTTTAAAGAGAAGGACTCCCAGCAATATTTGCATTATTATATTCCTGTATTGTCATCTCGTTTATAAGATCCTTCTGTTGTGAACCTTGGCCCTCACATTGCTCATTATGTATCTCCGATGGTCTAATTTCCTTGTTAATAGGAGTTACCTTCTCTAATGTAAGCTCTTGTTCCTTTTCCCGCTACTTTGGAATGCTTAATTTATGCTCCTTTCCTTTCTCCAACTCTTGTTGTAATCCAGTCTCAAACACTCTCCCTATAGGAGCCCATTCCTTCTTCAATGCATTCTGATCTGGCCTCCATTCATACTCAATCCTAATTTCTTTAAAAATTATTTTCCCCTCCTCATTATAAGTAGCCAATTGAAAGGAAGAGGGCCAACTCTTCTTTAGTTCTAGCTCTACACATATCTATACATACATAATCCTGGATATCCTAGCCGTCTGTGTACCCATTAAAAGGGGTTATCCTACTACACTTACAATCCTCCCTAAACCTTCAGTATTCCAATTTTCTACTAGGATATTATGAAACCTAGCTCAAACCCGGCATACTTAACCTCTTCTTGGTTCCCACCATTCAGACTCCACTTTCGTAGAAACAATGGCTTCTCTTAGATATGTCAAGGTCCCTTTACTAATACCAAGTTTAATCCTATTTCAGAGTCAAACTTAAACAGAAAATTATTTGAGCTAGTTATTAGAGTTTCCTTTAGCCCAAACTCTACCCAAGACTTAGCTAGATCTCTTTGCACAACAGGAAAGGCTGGTCTCTTTCTTACGAAAAAACCTATCAGAGCTAACCTGAAATGTGTAGCTCCCTTTTTTGTTAGCTCTGGAGGGGGGATGACAGATATCTGATCCTCCTTGACCTCCAGGGGGTAATAAGTTAAAAAGATTTATCTTCTGTTGATTCCTCCATCCCCTCTGAAACGATTGCCTTCCATGATCTGGTGTTCCCCAATTTTGTATTGATTCGGGCACTATCTCCTGAGGTTTTATTGTTGTGGACATTTGAATAGGGTTGGTGAATAGGGGCGTTTTCTGAGGTGGTTCTTTGGTTTGGAGGGTTGCTATGGTGTTTGGGATGGAATTTTGGCTCAGGGTTCGATTAAGGTTTTGGTGGGTGAGAGGGTCAAGGCCAGGTAATGGGGAGAGAGGAGTTCGGGGGTGGTTTGGAGAAGAAGAAAAAGCCATGAATGAAGAAGGAGTAGAGACCCACCTGAAATCTCAGAAGTTATAGATCTCTTGACGCTCGTTGCTCAACGCTCAACACTCGATACTCATCGCTCTTCACTTTCTTCTTTAATATTGCAGAATTCACAAAAAGTTGAGCCCTCCCACACAATAACCAAGTAATTTTTAGCCTACATTTACTCACCAAGTTACTTGAAAATTTGCTATTTTCTTCCTTCCATGGATGAAGAGCAACCCTTCTTATACAATCTTTGTTGCCACATGTGAACAGGAGCCCTTACAATCATCTTACTGTGTTACAGGTAAAGGCTAACTCTTTACAAATCTTGTTTAAGGTTAAGAGGAATCCTAAAATTGTGTATCTAAAGGAAATTTAGCAATTGCAATAATTGCACAATCATACAACTCAAGCATCCCTTCTTATTCACACCGGTGAACAAAGGGTTAATATATGTTATGTCATACACACATGCATTCTCTAGCTTCTCAAGGCTCTTATCAAATCTCTAGTAAACCCAAGTTCTTTTTCACAACTTATATGTACTCCATTGATGCTCAATATATTCAAAAATAGTGTTAAAAATAAAATTAGTTATTACTACTGTATCAAGCAATATTGATATAAACTCGCAACACATGAAATTTTTACCTTTCAAATTACATTGGTTGATCACTGGAAGATATTATTTGACCAATTTCATCAACCAATGTATGACATTGGTCAACCAATGTAACAACCAATTTACTAGCAAACTCATAGTCCATATATTTACTATCTTTCACAGGACATTGATCATTTAGTATGTCTAACAAGAAGTTTTAACTTGTTAAGTTCTTTCAAATATTAAAACACATTCCTTAAAAAAAAACTTAATCCAAAATCATTTCAAAAGTTCTCTAAAAGCTTGTTTAAAGATTAAGCGGTTTTCTTTATAGATCAAAATAAGATAAGGTCACAAAAAGGATTGCAAACTTTTGCTTAAGTCTTAATATGCTCAATTCCTCTTTATTCTTATTTCTTCATTTAAATTGCGCATGTGCTCCATTTTACTCATTTTCTTCATCCTTTTATTGTTAAATTGATTCCATTGGCTCCTTTATTCTTATTCACTTTACCATTTCATTATGCTTGATCTTTGGCATAATAATTTACTCATATCATCAAAGATAAAAAAAAAAATATTAGTAATAAAATATTTTAATATCATCAAAATTATGAACTAGAATTTAACTTGATCCAAATACATTTGCTTTATAAAATAATTCAGCGCGCTGGTTGCTTACAACAATCATAAAACTTCCTTTCTGAACTTTTTCAATCCAGAATGTCCTCATTAAAGCATTCAACACTAGTACAACAGCACATCGAAGAAATGGCTCCATTCTTCACTTCTTCTTTAGCTTACGGACTAAAAAGGTGAGAAGCAAAGCTTCTAAGGTTTGCAGATGGATAACGGCAGTAGAATGGTTATCGTTGCAAACTGGCCATGGCAACAAACAGCGTGAGCATGTTTACGAATTGGAGATGACAGTGATAAGGCTTTCGCCGGGAGAGAGGGATGCGTATGGTTTGGAACTGGGGTTGATTGTCGGTGTAGGTTAGCAGGCAATTTGGTGCTTTAGTTTTTGTTTTAATAATTTCAAATAATATATAAATATTTAAGTTTACTAAACTAATATATTTTGTACATGTAACAGTTTGGCGTGCAAAGTAGAGCACGTAACAACACATTAATAGAAAATTGACAAAAATTTACAATGTATTCGGTTATTAAATATTAAGTAGGACATTAACAGAAATTTGACAACAAAATTAATGGAAACAAATTAAAAAAGTCAATATATTTCACTTTTAAACGTTTAGGACTATCATAGACACTAAATTAAACCTTTTGCTAAAATTTAAAGGGCTATTTGCACCAGAGACCAAAGGTTGTACTGTTCTCCGTGCCTCCATCCTTTTGTTTGTTACACCTACTTCCAATATTTTTTTTCCATTTGATGTTAGCTTCCGATGTTTTGAAACCTTAACATCTCCATGTGATGGAAACCATGGACTCCGGTTTCATGTCACAGATTATTGATGTTTTCCCTAACTTCAGAACTGTCTCATTTGACTAAACCTCAAACCTTAATCTTCTCACCTTCCAGAGGAGATTTAAGGATGGTGAATCCAAATAACAAATTGAACTCCTCTCAAGTTTCATTTACGATTTGAAGCCCTCTTCTCTTCTTTAATTCCAACATTTGATAATCACATCAGCTACCACGAAATCAGTTAGGAAGCTCAATCAGTTTTATCATTTACAATAAGTATACAAAGATAGTATTAATTCAAGGAAGTAGGAAGAAGATGCACAGCTATATTTCTGCAATACCAAATGCATAGCTATTTATATTTCTACAATATCATTCAAGTGTTGCTAGCTTCTCTTCATCTACCTCAAAAGCCTTCCTTGCTTGTTTCAGCTCTTCTTGCATACTAAGCAACTCGGTGCAGCGGTTAAGCTTTGGCAGGTCCTGCAGTACCAGATATTTGAGATTAGTCAACATACATGCAACAATCATATTAGCACCATCTAGCAAACATCTAACTACATAAGATAGCAGCATATCTCAACCAACTTAATGAGGGTGAAAACAAGAATAAGGAGTTGATGATTCCCTACAACGACCAAACCTCTATTCAAGATGAAAACCTACAATAAAAAGAAACCAAGTGATATGATGCCTATATTTCCAATGCTTTATTTAACCTTAAAAGTTCCTGTAGTATTCAACTTAAAAAGATCTTTTATCCTTCTCACAACCTTCTTACTTCTTAAATGGTGAATGAATGATGAAGGTTTTACAAATGTAGAAACATCGAAATAGTTACAAGTGATACTCACAGTGGAATCCATACAACAATGATTGAAAGTTTCAAAAAAGAAATTTCATCCCAATACCCACGCATGTCTATGGTGACAGTACCTTTCGTATTACGTAAAGAAAATCTTCAACAGATAGCTTTCCCCTCTTTGACCCTATATCCTGGGCTTTATAAGCCTACAAAAGGGTTAAAACATTAAGATTTGATTCTGACTAACTAAGATATCATTTTCCTCAATATAAGTTTTAGTGCTATAGAATGCTTACCAGATCTGTCACATATTCAACCACAATATCCTCCACAAGTGCCACAGTTTCTGGAAGTGGCTGTTCATAAAATGCAAAATTCAACAAATAGGGTACGTGAAAACAGTAAATCCAATTACAAACATGAAAGAAATACAACATCCTGAACACTAAGCACAAACCAAAACAATAAATTCTGATCCAGAACTTAAATAAATAGAGGGCCTACTAACAACAAGGATGATATAATCGCATTGTGTGTTGCAGAAACATCCGCATTTCCCCAAAATCAAAAATGGTGTACAACCAATCGGTTCGATAAACAAGCAATAGCATATGCATATACACCTTAAACTTCCTACCAAAAATCAATGAAACGAGGGAAACACTAACAGTATGGCTTCAGTCAATAACATACAGAGTGAGAAGGAAGGACTTACATTAGGATCATCACCGAAACCATACATCATATGCTGCACTGAACATACCCCGAAGGAGAAAAAAAAAATAGTCAATACAAATTTCTAGCTAAGTAGAACTAAGTAGAAACAATCGGTTAATGACTTGCTTACAATCTTTTTGAAAGACTCCTCTTTTCCTCTTAAAAGAAGTCTCCGAAGGCTGCGAAGACCCGGCTTTCGATTTCGACGACTGCCCTGCAGAAGAACTGTTCATCCTTCAAGACTCTGTTAATCAATTCGATTCTATGGAAACTCGATATGCCTGGTAACAATGAGAAAACCCTAGCTTTCCAGATCCTTTATCTCCGTTTGCCAAATGCAAACGAATATGAAGGAATTTCTATAGGATAAAGCTGGTAACGGCGGAAAACCCGCAAGATGGCGAAGAAGGGACAAATCACTGGCTGGCGATGGTAGCAGCAGATACGGCTATAACACTTTGGTCACTCACTGCCCTCGGCCTCGTCTTTGTTTTTCCGAAGCTGCTCTACGCGAGAGTAGGAGATGTAGAGTTAAAACAGGCTCAATTTTGTAAACGACAGCGCATATAGTCCTTTCAGAAAAGAAATGTCTTCTGGACTTTTCTGAGAAGACATTTCTGGGTTGATCGGATTAAATCATTTTAATTCTCTATCTTTCCTTCTAAGTGTAAAATTGTCTTCTAATTTTTGAAAATTATCATCATAAATTATTTTTTACCGTTAATTTGGATATGATTCGCATACTATAATTTTAATAATCTTAAAAATATATATTAATTTAAATAAAATATTTGCATTGATAATAACATTTGGAA
>JANKYF010000009.1:35832077-35847481 GCA_029829435.1 Erythroxylum hondense
GCAATGTAAATCTATACATTCTCCAAACTTTTTCTAGCAATATATATTCTTACATTTACTCAATTTTCATTCATAATTACCCCATGTTCTTTAATGCTCATTCATCCATAGCTTATACAGATTTCTCATGTTCTTAAGATCATGTTTGCATTAAAAAACTCATTTATTCCTTAAACAAATCATAATTTCCATATTTGAACTCAACCACATCAAAATAGTTCATTCTTTAGGTTATGACTTAAAATAACTACATAAACTTATCAAGAAATCTTCTAGCTAAACTATTTCACAAAAGCAGTAATAAGACAGCAATAATCATTTTTCATGTTTTATAATTTGACTAATTCGAGCTGTAAAGTCCTCAAAAATAGGAAATAATTTAAGGTTCCTGCAGATGGGTCTATCACAGGTAGTAGTAGGAAAACAAACATAACTCAAGCTATAGTCACTATTTTATCAAGACACTTTCACAGAGGTTAATCTAAGACCTATATCTACAACTTTCATTCTTTGAGTTTCTTCAAATTCATGCTCTAAAGATATGTAAAATAGATCTAAAGAGGAAGATGAAATTGAAACCAAAATTTTGACCTACAACTCTAATTTTCCAAATTTAAGAACACTTCAATAACACCTATCTTTACCATGACTTCTTCATTAATTATACCTTAAATTTCAAATTAAATCATCCATACAACAATCCTTAACTTACTATTTTCATACATGCAAAAATAGGACAGAAAAGTAACCAAGTTTATGTAGAAATTTTCAGCACAATCAATCGTTAACATTATATGTAATTCATCCTAATTCATCATCATCAATTCTCTATCATAACATGCTATAAACACTAATCATTTACTTACATGTTTAACTCTAATTCTAGCTCAAAAGATCAAGCTAATCCAGTACTCCAAGCAAGCAGAAACATCACACATTCAAGGTAAAACTTAGATGAATTTTGGCTAGGTTTAGTAAGGCAACTTCAAGCTGATCTTTTACTTAACTTTGTGAGGCTAAAATATGGATCGTTTGTGCAAAAATTAGGCATAACCATAAGTAAGTTCAGGGAGGTGAAAGAAAAGAGTTTCGGTGGTGTGTGTGAGAGAAGAGAGAGCAAGAAATGAGCTGAACCAAGTTTGCTCATGCTAAATGTTACACCTAAGGTTTTAGGTGTCATCTAATATAATGGACACATGTCTAAAGGCATGTTCAACATTTATCAAGTATAGGGGCTGCCATATGTTACCATTAAAACTAGGTCACATGTCATTTAAGTACAGTAGCCACTTGTCCATTAATCAACGCCATTTGTCATCAACTTACTAGTCCATTTGTTTTACAATGATCAATGCCAAATGTTACTCAATTATAGATTTAATCATCCAAATTTTCATGCATTAATTTATCTTACCACTTGGCATTTTTTTCTAGACCAAATGTACATTATAATTCCTCAATTTTCCAATTATACCAATTAATTCTAAATTTACTACTTATAATCCATCAAACCAAAATTCAAGGCATAAACATTTCACAATTCACATCATGGGTATTTTAAACTTTTCATACCCTGGAATAAATCAATTGAATGCCTATGCTATCTTTGTAATGCGTACTAGTTTATATTTCATGTGTGTATGCTAATGATATACATATGAATGAAATGTGATTCAAATAATAAACTAAGGTTCTAACCCTCAATATGAAAACGGGTTATTACCATTGAACCATTAAGATTTATCTCAATATAAATCATATTGAGTTTTAAACTAATTTTATGCTACATAGAAGGGATTGTGTCACATTAAAGAACCTACAAATGTTATAATCCTCTATAATTTTTACTTAATTATGATTAATATTGTGACTAAAAAAATGGAGGATTTAGATGTTAGTATATGCATATATGTCATATTGTTAAACCATGATTATGTTATATAGGTTAAGCAGGAGATTATTAGTTAATTTCATTAAATTGATCATATTTGATCTAATGATTTAAGTGTTTAATACTTATTAATTTAAAAGTTTATATAATATAGTATTGCTAATCTAAAATTTACATGAGTTTTCATTATAATGCATATCACACCCATACAAATAAATCAAAAGAGCATTAATTTATTTTGGCATAACCTTATAATAGTTTTTAAAGTACGTTACATATCAAAACTCAATATCTTGATACAGCAAACTAACTCTTATCGGCTTTCTTAATGGATCTCATTGCACAAAAAGGTTTGATAGAGATGTTACGACTGATAGATTTCAGAAAGTTCCAAAAAGAGGGAAGCCCTAAAATGGAAGATGACAACGTTCATAAGAATTATTTTGAAAGCCTTTAAAATAGATAAAAACAACACATTTAAATTAAAATTTAGGCATATCCCAATACCTTGCAAAATATAAATTTGAATTATTGATAAAAATAGTGGATTTTTGGGCTTACCATTAGGCCTAACCTTAGTCACGATTTGGAAGAAGATAACAAACTTTTTAAAATATACAGCAGTTTTATAATAATCTCTAGCTTGCAGATAATAACTTTAATGTAATTATATAAGTGCAACGCACCTAAATTAATGAACATAATTTCAGTACCTATTTAGTATATGTACACCAAATGAGTACCTAGCTAGCATTACTGATGCATGAACTTATTTATTTGCACATTATGAATTTTTCAACCACCTCTCCCCATTTTACTAAGACGAGCTTATTGGTCTTTATCAGCTACAGACCATAGATTTCAGTTATGATCAAAATAGCATTCCATCAACTTGAAGTTTTGTACTTTATCAAACAAAAGGAGCGTAAAACATCTGATCAAACGACTTGTCATAATCAATATTAACTTAACGTGTGGATTAGACAAAATACACACGATATAAAAATGTTCTATCTAATAATTGATATTGCCAGGAAGCTATCAATTCCACACAAAAAAAAGGCCTGAAATTAATTGATAATCACGTTCAAGTGTATATATAGAACATCCAGGAGATATCAATGGGCATAAATCTGTAAAAATGAGCAAGAAATTATTCAATACACGAAAGTACACAAAGGAACAACCGTTATTGTTTGCACATTCTAATCTTTCTACATCACTAGAACGGCAGAGGATAAGCCCCCAACCAAAGAGGAAATGACGCTGAACCTAGCGAACACGGCAGTGTTGCCCTCTGGAGCTGGAGCTCCACTCGGCGGCTCACTAATCGAAGAGGGAGCAGTAGAGGGAGGAGATATAGTGGGAGGGTCAGAAGGTGGCGAGGGAGGAGAAGGAATCGGAGAGAAAGACGGTGGTGTCAGTGGAGAGTCGGTGGGGACTGCTGCTGGTGGAAACAACGGTGACGGTGCATGGACGTGTATTGGCGATGGTGCAGGCGCTTGCAATGGAGACTGTGGCACGGTGGTGGAAGCCATTAGGGCTGACACTAGCACAAACAACGCAACCCTTATGTTTGCCATTTCTTTGTTGGAGAAATACTATGACAAACTAACGAGAGAGAGACCAATCAAAGTAGTAACGAACGGCTTGAAGTGTGAGAATGGGGTGAGAGAGAAGGGTGTGTATATATAGAGAAGATTTGCAAGTTCGCATACAGATCAGTTTAATATGTTTGGTAATGAAATCAAGTTATGGAATACGTATCTATGAACTGTAATTTCGAAGTTTCGCACACGTACACGACTACGGATATACGCACCAAAACGCGCGATGCATAAATTTATTGTTCCTTTTCTTGTTTATTGTTTAACGTGTATCATAAAACGGTATCTCTATTTATTTGTGGTAGAATTACAACTTGTAATGCCTTCTTAATGTTAAAGATCTGAAAGATTGAACAAAATAGGCAAAGGTTTGGGTGATTAAAGAAGAAAACAGAGATTTGGGTGTGATCCAATGATAAATTTAGCTAACTATGGAAAAAATAATATTATTATAATGAAGGTCCCGGATAGTCGGAGTTAAGTTGGTGGTGGTATGATCGGTAATGGGTGAGAGCACTACTATGACACACTGCCAGTGCCAACTGGAGTTAGCAATGACATTTGTGTTTATTTATGTTTTAAAATTAATGGGTTAGTTGAAGTTTATGGTTGGAACAATCTGCAAGTACACAAAGTCATTCCTAGTACCTACAAATTGAGTATTCCAAACTCGTCTCCTACAAGAATTAAAATACTCGCTACTGAATTAATCCTAATTATTTGAATGAAAGTGAAAATAAACTTAAAAGATGATTGGATTTGGGTAGACAATAAATTGTGAATTATAATCTAATTATTTGAATGAAAGTGAAAATAAACTTAAAAGATGATTGGATTTGGGTAGACAATAAATTGTGAATTATGGAAATAACAAACTGCAAGGGTAACTTGATGATTTTGACTTAGGGCTTTGGGGTTCATCAATTCAAGAGATTGATCAATAAATTATAAAATTGATTGAATGATAGGTTATAATAACAATTGCACAACTTTACTTATATTCTCTTTCAAGATATATAAAAATACCTAACTAGTTGATTACCATCTCTTAATGTGCAACGTAACTAGTCAAATTCATTAAGAATAAACAACCACAAGTTATCACACTAGTTTAGGATATCTCTATCTCTAAATTTAATGTGTTTATCATCCTATTGCATAAAGCATACTTCTCCTCTCAGTTCATCATATGATTCCTACAACTGCATCTATAGTGATCAAGCATAGAGAAAACAGTAAAATGCAAGAAAAATAAATATAACTCAAGAACTTTCATTTAACACCAATCAATCCATAAAATACAAATTTATCCCCTAAATAGGCTACATCCCTCATCCTAAATAGGGTTTAGTTCCAGAACATGACAGCACAATCCATACAAATAATGACAATCAACATCCAAGAAAGAGTAAAGAGAGAAGGTAGACAGAACACAAAACAAGACTGATCCCAATGATGTGGAGAATTGACAGTGTAGGATAGCAGTGAGCGCATGGGCGTTGCTTATCTGGACACTTCGTTGCTGAGTCTCGTGGTTGTGCTATGGCGTCGTCGATTGGTATGGGTCTCTTCCTCGGGCCCACTCCATGTTTGCGACTTGGTCTCTATTAGCCTCATAGGCTTCTTCATCTCATGGGAGTTGCTCCCGTGGGTGTAGCTTTGGATACTTATCTGGTTATTTTGTGTGTTGGGCTTCCTTGCTTGTGTTATTATGTTGGTAGGCATGGGCTCCTGGATGTTGGGGCCTAATGACTCACTTTTGAATATTTAGGTGAGCTTTGCTGGTCTTTTTGGGAGGGCCCGTCCTCTCTTGTTGACTGGAGTATGCCCCTGTGCATGTGTACATACCCTATTCTTTTGATAAATATTTACCTTTTATAAAAAAAAAGATTGATCCCAATGCTTGATGCGATCCTCAAAAACTCCTCCTTTATCTCTTTTTGGGTGCCTCCTTATGTTCGAGCCTCGTTTTCAGTGTCCAACCCCCTATTTTAGGTCTTAAAATGAATATTTATAATGTCTTGAGCTCAAAGAAACCTAGTTTTTAGTAAACAGGAGAAAACAGATCGTCCTTAGGCCGACAAAGTCTGTTAGGCGAACTTTATATCTGCTGAGCAGACCTTTTTGGGTCTCTGGAGTGAAGTTGGTCAGGCAATGTCCATTAAGAAGACATTATGTCTATTTAGCGAACCTTCTCAAGTCTCTAGTGTGGAATTGGCCAGGTAATGTCCGTTTAGCAGACATACCCTGGGCCTCTACAAAAACGTGCAATACTCTCATTGGAGTCTTCGTGGAAGTTGTAGAACTTAAAGTCCTCTTGGAAAGCGTACTTGAATGACCTTAATCCAACATCCACAGTAAAAGTTATGCCTCATGCCTAAAATCTATCCATTTGCACCTATTAAGCAAAATGTGTGAGAAATAACCAAAGAAAGCTCTAAATTCAGAGATAAGTCATATGAGTTCCAATTCATCCCAAAATTATATACGAATAATTTGACTTATCAAATTTTCCCACACTTAAACTATTACTTGTCCCCAAGCAAAAACAGAACAAAACTAACTACTAAATCCTTAACCAAGTTATTGATTCCACTTTTGTAAGTGTATAGTGGCATTTAGCATATGCCATAAGCCTTTAAACTACTATATGTCCATAATAGAGGAGTTATACTCTCCTGACGGTTTGCTTAAAATGAATCATACCCATAAACATTTCCTTTCCATCATTCCACACCTAATCATCATCATAGCTCAATCCAATAAGTTGAAAGCATTATAGGTAAGAATTGAAACATAGACATAAAGCCACATAATACTTCATAAATTATGTCAGATTGTGTAGAATCAAGTAGATTATTCAGAATCATGAAGGATTATCCATGCAGATTATGCAGTATCATGCAGATTCTGCAGTATTATACATGCAGATTATGCAGTATCATGCAGATTATACAATATTATCTATGCAGATCATGTAGAATCATGCAGTATTATCTAGTAGATTGTATAGCTATAGAAATCATGTAAATCCCTGATTTTTAGGGATTAGGATAAGATACAAATTTCCATGTATCTTAGGAAATCTGATACTTTATTTAGTATAGGCAATTGTATGTATATTAACCATTGTTGTAACCTACAATATATGAGAATGAGATTATTTCTTCTCTGCTAATATTTCTCAAATTCAAATGGAGCACTTAGGTTTATGCCACCCAAAAGCAGTTCACCAAAAGATTTCATAGCCAAGGAACATACCTGATCAAGGACATTTCCAGCAGAATCTCGAACAAGCGGCCGATAATCTCCAAGGAAAAACTACAGAGAAATAAATCACAAGACATCAAAGCACAAACGAATTATATTCTGGCAAAAACAAAGCAGGACCAGGAACTGGAATCAAAATTTCCTCTACCTGATCATATTTGGCATCCTTTTGAGACTCACCCTGGCCTGTGTTTAGCAAGTATATCTGGCCAACATCATCAGAAAGCACAATTGATGTCCCATCCCTGCTCAACAGAAAACAATGTCACATCACCAGGATAAATTTTGAGCCAAGGTGTGAAAAAATTTCCAGGATTTAGCCAAAAGAAAACTAGTTCAAATTGCATCTAATTGGACCGTGGCATCAGAAAAATGGATAATGAGGAACAATAACACTTAATTAAAACCCAATGCAAAACAAGTAGAAATGTAAACTGCTGACCTAATTAATAAGAATGAATATAAAAATTTTGATGATGGTCTAGAATGTTGTTCACTTACGGAGAAAACTTCCCATCAACCAACTTGAAACGTCCAATTTCATAGGTCCGAATAGGAATTCCCTCCCATATCTATGACACAGCAGACAAGAGTTGAACAGCAGGCTCTGACTTGAAAGGAACAAAATATGAACATAAAGAATATGCAGACGTAGAAACATACATCCCAAACAATTGTTTTTCCATCATATCCAGCACTCATAGCAATCCTTGGGTTGAAAGGATGAACATCTAAAACATATGACTGCCAGAATTCAACGATAGATAATCAGTCATTGAGGCAAATCTGAAGATGCAAAAGGATTAAAAAAAGATTTGAATGCAAAACGACAACTAGGAATTAGAGAAAGAACATAAATAGCAAGATTCCGAAGAAAAATTACCAAGCTGAATCACAAAAGAACATAAAAATTTATCAACCTCAAATTCAGCTAAAGCGACATGAAGTTGAGAACAGACATAAGAAAATGAAATTTGATGAAACTGTTACAAAAGCAATTCCGATGAGAAGGAAAAACCGATAGGTATTTTCTTGATGTCATAGATATTATAACCTTAACATTATTAAGGACTCAAAGAGAGCCAGAACATAAAGGATGACATGTCCAAGCATCAAGAGGAAAGATAAAATCCTTGATCACCTGAATCATCATACGTTCAGGCCAAGCACATCAAAGAAAAAGCACCATAATGAGGGCCATAATCAATTTTCTACTCACAGATTCAGAATGACCTTTCAAGGAATGTACTAAGCTGCCATCAACGGCATTCCAAACACATATTCTGCAATCTGCATAAATGAAACCCAATTGAGGGCCTTTAAATAAAATACAGACAAAAATCAAGCACAGTAGTTTTAACAAATCAACATTTAGCAAAACAGAGCATTATCTGCAGGTCATGCATTAGTAAGTTTAATAGCTTCAATCGATTGGTAGGAGGTTGAGACTGCAATAAGATTGTTAGGCTGATCTCCCATCCGTCTACTGCATCATTTGGGTTAAGATATGTAAGCCTAAGTTGTTTGCCAGTACTTTCGTTAAATGTTCTTTTCATTTCAGCCTAAAGGAAATTTCCATGGACCTCAACATCAAGATGTGCCTCAAAAGAATGGACAAATTTTTTGTTTAAATAATTCCCTAAGACTAGAGAGCACAAAACATGCACAGGATAATTAACTAAAGAAGACCCATCAACGAGACAACTCTAGTTTTATATGGATATATATTACACAAATTTCTTAACTGTTATAACAATTACCAAAATTAATTCAAAGTCAGTACAGAGATATAGGGGAGCCAATGCACTATACTAAATATTAATAATTACCCATTATAGCTGCAAGTACAAAGCGATTATCCAGGCTCCACACTATCATATTAACACCTCGAGGTGTTGGCAGAATTCTCTGGCGTGGGCCTCCTCGAGGTGGCTGTGGAGGCAGTGGAGGTGGTGGAACTTTCAGATGATAAGCCTTTGTCCAACGGCCAGATTTCCCCTAAGACAATAACAAGATATTCAGGAAAAAAAACATGCAATATTATGCGTCATGATGCAGTTCCAACTTTTCAGGCTGATGATGCAAAAGAAATTCTGAAAATATCTAATGAAAGATGCTCAATAGAATTGCACACTCAAAAATTTTGCTGGGTACTGGTCAGAAGGAGCTCACATGGAATCTGCGTGATTTTGGAATCCATATAATTGCACTACCATCTCGAGAACAAGTGACTATGTTATCATGACAGAACCTAACAACATCGGACAAGGCCATAAGTGCATGATACTTATGACAACAAGAAGTAATAGGTAGTTCATATGTCCAGAAAAAGAGACTAGATAAAAGTGGAATCAACAGTAATCATATTGCTGCTAAAAAAGAAGATGCCTGCAGACCATGAATTTTTGAATTTTGGAAAGTTGTCCTCTTTCGAGACATCAGATATTGAAGCTCTTGAAGCCACAGCACAGCCACTGCAGAAGCAGAACAGTTCATGTGAAACTGTACAGATGATTAAACTATTAACAAAAACTAACCTGAATTGAACATAATTGACATCGTTCTCATGACCAGCCAATACATCCAACTCATGAATTGGTTGGTCAGCCTCCTCAGTGTTAGATTTACAAGCACTCCAGACCTGCAATATTCCATTTCCAAAAAATACAGAGTGATTTGCATGTAATGTAGAACTAAAAGATACACCACAAAAGTTGGATTCAGACTTTGCATCCAAACACACCCTTGCATAGGTGTCCGAGCTACCAGTGACAAAAACAGTCCCATTCGCATTATAAGCACAACATAATATCTGATTGCTTGGTGGCCCACCACTTGATGAGGGTCCATTATTGGATGCAGCATGTCCCTTAACTGCAAATAAATAAATAAATAACAATTAGTGGTCATACAACCATGTAATTGGCCATTTAATTCTCAAAAAAAAACCATGAAATTGCCCATGCTAGAATGGGAATTTGTCGAACCAGAAGAGGCATCTAAAGGTTTTGGCACATAAATCCGAGGACTACTTTGGGAGGATCTAGCATCCCAGATTCGGCAAGTTCCATCATCAGATGACCTAAAAGAGTAGGGATTAAAGAAAGTCAGGATTGTCTTCCCCAGGTGGCTATATTTATGAACATTACTGAACCGGAGACATGTATTGCAAATTTTTTAGAGAACTGCTCTGTGTCACACAAAAACATGAAACAAATATATGAAACTGACAAATTACATCAAGCTTCATTGAACTCAAAGCTTTCAGTTTAAAAATGATAGCAAGAGAATCAACCAAGTATACGTTGAAATAAAACAGTGAAATTGAGACTCACGATAACAGCTGGTAAACAGAGCCTGGCCTGGGGCTAAATGCAATGGTAGTGACGGCTCCAGTGTGCCCCTGCAGGACTGAAATAGGCATCCCATCTGGCAGGCGCCACTACAGTAGACCAAGAACTATTTAATCCATAATGCCGACCAATTAAACACACTTAACATCAAGGTTTGGAAATCTTACAACTCGAATAACAAAATCATTTGAAGCAGATGCCACTAGCGCATTATTTGAGCTTACAGCCAAGTCAGTTATGTCACCCTTCAGTGCATAGCCACAGAAGGTCAAACAGATTGATTTTGCGAAAAGATAAGTATAAGAAATATGATCAAAAAATTTTAAAAAGATTTTGCTGAAATAGTTATTAGCATCACAGTTTAAGTATACAATCAAAACTAACTTCATGTCCTCGGCAACTGGCCAAGCAAAATGCAGTCTCCATCAACCAAATCTTGACAAGACGATCATCTGAACCAGTAACAACATATCTGCCTGAACGGTCAAATATAGCTGTAGAAATCAAGCAATAAGAATATCAGATTAACGGCTATGATGGTTTGATGGCAAGGGAATAATGGCATAGAAGTAACAAATAGGGAGGCATGATTAGCATATTTTTTCAAAAGTTAACACTTCAGTACTTGTATATTTTTTACCGTTCAAAATTTATGTCTTACTACATAGCTAATTACATCAGTGTTGCAACTTGAACTGAAAAAGAAAATAATATGGTAAGGTTTTGTAAAATATCTACTGATATCTTCGCCAATGTTTTTCAGTTGATTATAATCTTTTAAATCGTTAAACAACATATGCCAGTCAAGCAAAAACATTAAGCAGTAATTAATGCAATTGAATCCAAGGGCATGCTCTCTTCAAACCTTGATCAGCAACTTCAACTGAACCAGGAAGGAATATACTCAAAAAGAGAAAATATGAATACAAAGTTGGAGGAGAAAACACACCACAATACACAGCATTACGGTGACCCCTTAACTTTTTCAAATTTTGCATCTTTTGCACCATGGTTGATGGCTTAGCAATGGCATAGCATGCAGCACGAATAGAAGGAGCACGATGGTGCTTTGTGAAACCCCCTCCTATTTCCCTCAAATTCAGGCCATGTACCTGATCAGCCTGTATGTGGGGCCAACGCAGATGCACTGGCAAATGCTTAACTTGTTTATGCATAGTTTTGTTGTCTGTAAAAACAGGAGAGGAAAAATGTGGGAAGAAGACCAAAATCCTAACTAAGAGCACAGAATCACTATTCAAATCCAAAAGAGAAATGATATGAGGAAAGAAAACTCAGAAAGGCCATGGTAGCTGAATAGTAGTTGATAATATCAGCAATGGAGAAATGGAAGCTATCCTAGCAAGAAACAGAAACATTTTCAAAGAACTTATGGGAAAAGAGAACTCTACAGTAGCAATCCTACTAAGAGAAAAGGCAGCCTTGCCAAGAAATCTAGCAAGGTCGGTGCATGAAAAACCATTTTTGATGAAAGATCAGCAGCTAGAGATCTAAATGTACATAAGCCAGGCCAAACCACATAAATTGTTCGTTTAAGAAAACTTGAAGTATACATCAGAAATCAAGAAAGTTTCTAGTGAATTAAAGATTAAAAGCCACACTGAAATTAACAAATTCTTGGCCATACATCTTACTTGTTAAATATAGTAGTTAATAATTATCCTAGTAGAAAAGGCAACCAACAGTCATAATCCCTTATAGCAGGGTCTTTGAAATTCTAGAGATAGTATAGAACAAGAAGATTTTCAATGAAATAGCTAACCTCAGGTTTATACGTCAAAGCATCAAAAGTTGCAGTCTCACAAGGTAATTCAAGTTTAACCGAACGTAGGCAAGATTTCCAAGGAGGAAATAATGACATGATTAAAATAGAAAATGTTGAGTGCATTTTATGAAAAGTGCACATAGGCCTACTACATTCTGTATGTGATTATAACTGTCGAGAAGTGAAAAGGATCCAGATCCCAACAATGTAGGGAAATCACCTAGCCCTACGGCATTCTGTATGTGATTATAATAAGATATCAATACCGTCAAGAAGTGAAAAGGAGCCAGATCCCAACAATGTAGGAACATCAGCTGCATTTGGAAGAGCTCGGATCTTTCCGCCCATAGGAGAGGCAATATGCAGGAGAAGTTGCTTTAGAAGCTTTATCAAATGATCTTTCTCAATATGAGGATACCTGATAAGCAAGCAATTAGAAGGTATGTTATTACATAAGAGACACGCTGCCTGAAGTAAGGCTTCAATGTGAGGCAGCAGAAAGCTCATTTTGATAATGATCGTCAATAACATTAACAAACCTTGCCCTTCACATGGTTTCCACTTTTAAATTATTGACTGCCAAATATTGCTTGTCATGGTTTATTTACTCTGTTATTGCTTAATTTCTTGACACAAAAACGTAGCACCTATTTATGTTTATGAAATCCAATGGAAACAAGTTGATACACAATCAGATACATTTTAGGAAAGGAATTTTAAACTAATATGCCAAATGTGTACAAAAGAAGGGAACTATCTAAGGATAGCACATAAAGAGTTACCTAAAAAGGAAAAAGAGAGGTGTGTGTATGACACCACCAAAGGTGAAATTCAATGCGGAACAATGGACACGTGCCAGGCTATAGTTTATGCCCATTTATAATGAGAAGGAAACAAGGTATTAACAATAATTTTCCTCTTCGCTCTGAACAATATGGCGTAAAATGTAATATAAAGCAATAGATTCAAAAGCCACTAAACCATACCTGCCCAACAGCGTATCATAATTTAAAGGAAGAGACAGTCCATTATTGCCATCTGTTCCATTATGTGCGCCTGTTCTTGAAAACCAAGCATGATATCTTCTTGGTAGAAGTTCATGTTCCAAAAGCTCATTCATGAATTGCCCAAAGGTCCTTTGGCATGGCCCAGAAGACAAAAAATGTAAAATCAAAAAATATACTTCTTTAAGATCTACATCTATGTCTGTCTTAATAGTATGGTTAGTAGCTCTCTGTTGTTCTTCAAATTGTGACTTCACCAAAGCCATATTTGGGTGTTTGAGAGGTGCTTTATTACTGGAAGCTGTACCACTAGAAGATGCACACTTCCAAATTTCCATACTTTCATAAGAACCTGAAAACCAAGAACCACATCTTTTAAATGCACATAGTGTACACAGAGAGACAAACTCCGAGAAAACATAACTGTTGAAAGCAAGCATCTTTGGTGATCCACCATTTTGAAAAATGTTCCAATAACTGTGCATGATTTCTTAAACTTTGATCTCATTCATGATTTCTCTACATTCCTTTTGGTATACGGATCATCTGAGCAACCATTAGAAGTAAAATTGGAATCTTATACGTAATTTTCCATCACAACTGTGAGTTCTTTCTATCTAAATCAAGCATTACATCAAGACTAATAAATAGCATTTCAAGGATTACTTTGGATGGGATTAAAAGGGAAGGTAATACATCTTAGAAACAATCTGCAAGATCTTATTATTCAACAAAAAGCAGTAAGGAGGAAGTTCAGGACAGTCCAGATTCTATTCGACTCCATTTCTCTGACCACATTGACTCTTTATATTGTTCTGGAGTAGAGCTATTAGCCAATATCTTCCCTATTAAAATCAATCCCCTCAAGGACAAATTAGGGCAATACCAGAAGTCATTTCAATCAACTTTGAAAATTGACAAAACAGTGCCGTATCGCTCTGTCACATACTGATTAGAGCATTTCTGTGAAGCAAGAGTCCACATATGAGAAAATTAATCAATAGTGAAACTAATGCCAAGTCAATAACAGAGTGGTCAAACAGCGCACTTCCAAATGCACGCTGGCCCTCCACGTCTCCAGTTCGATACTCACAAGGATACTTTTAAAAGTTCAACATTGACAGCAGGTATCCAGCTAGAATGTTTATAAACATACCATAACTAAACAACCTACAAGATAATATTCCCACATGGTAAATTGAGACTTCAACCCCATAAGAGGTTGTTGACCCAAAAGAAAAGAGATATAAACAGCCTCAACTCCCTCTAGCAAAACATTCCACAATCACCATACTTAGCCACATTACAGCAAAGCATTCAGGAAAAGCTAACAACATGATCAAAACTAAACTTCAACAGATATAAGCAAAGATTAAAAACAAAAAACAAAATTCAACAGCTTAACAAGTCAAAACCAACATTGAATCTCGAAGCTAACGGATTAATTCAAGCATAATAAAAAACAAAGCTAAAATTAGAGAACCCCATAATGCTATTAGCCCTGACATACCCAAATGGCAATAAGACAGTGCATTAAAATTGCATAAGCTTGCAAAATAACAAAAACTAGTAAGATCCAACTAAACATACAAGCAAGGGCATCACATACAAAATCGATAAATAGATAAAAAGGAACAGAACAAAGATCAATTTGTACCTCAAGATAAGGTACAGATTCCAAGTCAAGTATAGAGCTTGCGGCGTTAAAGAGACGACTAGGAACTGAAATAAAAATGAATATCTGAAATTAGATAAAAAAAAAAATTCTCGCCTTCAGTTGCTACATGTGGAAACCAAAAGGAACCGACTTGCGAAGAGCAAAGGAAGGGAGGAGAGATATAGATTATTGTCCGATTATTTTTTATGTTCGTTTTATGCCGTTGGTGTTCCCGTACATACGTACTGAGAAGAGAAGTACGGAACGGAACAGAACAGAACAGAATAGGGAAGGAAAATGAAAGAGGAGGAGGGATATAGGAAAAACAAAAAAGAAAAAAAGAAAAATTAGCCAAAAAGGAAAGCCAGTCGCCACATTATTAAGTTGATGCGAATTGGTTATTAAACAGCGAATTGGATCTACAGTGCACGCAGACGCTATTTTGAAATGACTTAAATACCCACAATAGTTATTAATTTTGGTTCAATGCTGAAGGGTATTATAGTACTATGGGAGTAAATTTGCTGTTTTAAAATAACTTGATGCTGGCATAGTAAGCTAAGTAGGAACAATATTCACAAAAATGAAATGAACAATCTCATAAAAGAGTCATCATTTTATCTAAGCTCCCTTAAATTAAACATAAACTCTTTTTGTCAATCTTAACGAACAGACTAATAATAATAAACCTTTTTTTCCATCTTAAATTTTCAACTTCAAAATTTTTAATGTATAAGAAATTCGTTGTTGCCTATATCAACTTTAAACCTATAATTTATTTAGTAATTTATAATTTGTTAGAAATTTATTGTAGTTTATATTGAAAAAATTCAAAGTAA
>JANKYF010000009.1:35922456-35935197 GCA_029829435.1 Erythroxylum hondense
TAATTCCCAATTTAAAAATCTCAAAAATCCAATTTCAGCCAATTTCTCATTCCTCGCCGTGGCGAGCTCCCATCTCTTCGTCGCGGCGCACGCTCCCTTCGCCGCGGCGAAACACGCCTTCTTCGTCACGACGTGCGCCTTGCGTTCGTTGCGACGAGCCATTCTTCGCTCGTCGCGGCGCGCGTCGCGGCGTGCGGAGCTGTCTCGCTCGCCGCGGCGTGCGATCGCAGCAACGCCCAGAAAACCCAGAAATTCGACTGATAACCTTTCCAAATCCAGTTTTTCTCCTATCAAACCACTCCCAAATAATTCCATACATATCATACAACTAATCCTTAGCTTTTATTTCATCAAACAATCAATATCCCCAAAATCCAACCCTAAAATCACCGAAAACCATCATCGGAAACCCTAACTTTCAAATCCTTTAATATACAAGTTAAATCATCAATCTAACTCTATAAATCAACAAATCAAACTATAATAGACAAGAAAGAAGCAACTTACTTGATTAAAAGTCTCAAATCTCCAACGATCTCACCAAAACCAACTCAACGTCACCCACGGCTACTCCCAAACCAAACCAAATCTTTAACTCTTCTTTACCAAGCCAAGGGAGATCAATCAAGGCAAGGAAAGGGGACAAACGATGGGAAGAAATCAAGCAAAGCTCCAAGCAGAAATCCACGAGGAAGAAGGAGGAAGAAGCATCGTGGAAGAAGAGATTCAAAAGACTTAGGTTTTATATCAAAATACTAAGGCATTGTTTGGCAAATGAAATTGCCACTGGTCCAATCCGAACAACCTCGATCCAATTCTGATTCTAATTTCTCCCGAATTTCAATGGTTCAAACCCTAATTCCTCAGTTCCAATTTCTAATCGTTCTATGCCATTGGATACTCAATTTCGGAACCGAAAATCAATTCAATCAGTCATTAGGTCCACTTTTCGATCCGGACTTATTACTCTGAAAAATTTTGAAAAAATTCCTATAAATTCTCAAAATTAGAAAACACATAATCGTGTACTCCAATTTCATAATTCAAATTCCTAACTCTCAATTCTAGCTCCAATTTCAATTCTCGCAGCTCAAATTGACCTAATTCTCCAATTTACCCAAATCAAATCGGGATTTGTCAAACATGTATGTACGTACGTGTGCCAGTGCAATAATTGCCCAATTACCAAATTATACATAACAAAAATGCATGCACATGCCAATGACTCGTTCCTCTAACATTAGAGGTCAAATGTATGAACATATCACATATGCAGTGTAACAACCTAGCATGTCCCAATTTACCATTATAACCTTCCCATCGGTGACGGGATGTTACAATAATGGCTCAACGGTAAGAGGCGTGCACTTAAAGTGCAACAAAACCTTGAGGTCTTGTGTTCGAGTGGTGACTCACGCAAGAACCAAAGAGGACAATACTTGGAGTGATGGCGGTAGAGGCCGGGCTCTACATTTCATATGCATTTAACCCACCCGAAAGACCCCCTGTTTTTTCTTCTTCTTTTTTCCTCTCTCCCCTACGCTTTCTCCATTTTTCCTCTCTCTTGTTTCTCTGTTGTGCATTCCTCTTTTGCTCATCAGCGTTTGTCTTTTCCAGCTATTGTCATTGTGTCCTTCGATGGAGGTAAGTTATTCAGCCTTTGTTCTCTGTGATTTTTTGTATAACCCGTGTTGGCCATGTGGTGTTGGATGTATTTCTGATGAATATATTTAGTTTTATTCGTTTATCTGGGTATTCGGTGATTGGAAAACAATTTGAATGTATAAATATTAGTGATGGAAGGGAAAAGATGTGATTTTGGTTGTGATATTAGGATGAATTTTTTTATGCATATAAGGCGTTTGATGAATTGCCTATTATGATGATAGTAAATGGTGGGAGTGTTTTGCTTATGTAGGTGTATTCAAATAACTAGAGACATTGTGTTTGGGTTATGGATAATTGAAGTCTTTTATTTATAAAAGTGTTTAATTAATAAGCATGGTTTAAAGTTTACATTAGGATTTGTTTTCCTTCTTTCTTGACGAAGCTATATGCTTTTTGTTTCTTGGGTTTTGAATTCAAGTGTTCGTTTAAGATATTGTTTGATGACTAACATTAATGATTTAACTGAAAAATGCATAATTTAGGTTCATGAACTTTATTTGTAAGTTTAAGTTGGAAACCTATGATGTAGTTCCTGTGAGGCTTATCGGTGAAAAATTCTATGAGCCTAGGAGTCACAGCATGAATTTGTTTTTTTGATTCACAAGTGTAAACAATGTCACGTACCATAGTATTAAAATCAATTGTAGGTGATTAATTCAATTGATTAATACTTTAACTTCAATGTGATTAATTCAAACTTAGTATTAATACAAGAAATTTATAGGTTTAATAAACATGATAGTTCTTTGCAAGATAAATCCCTATGATGGTATACAGACTGGAAACCTGTGATGCAACTCTAGTGAAGCTTATCAGTGAAAAATTGCATGAGCATAGGGGTCACAGCGATAGCTTGCTTTTTTGATTCATAGGTGTAAGCAATGCCACATACCATACTATTGAAATCAATTGGAGTGATTAATTCAATTGATTAATACTTAGGGGATGTTGAGTAAAGTTTAAATGTTTTGTAAACTTAGGGAACATAAAGGATACTAACTATGAAATTATTTTTTAAATTAACAATTTTGCATAAATGAGTAATGTTGATAGATCTTGGATGTATAGACAATTAACACCTAATGGTTTCATTAATCCTGAGTTTGTTGAGAGAGTTGAAGCCTTTATACAATATGTATATTCTCAACCTATATATATGGATAGGACAAAGATTAGATGTCAATGTAAAAAGAGCAAATATATTCGTTCCCTTCATATTGATGAAGTGAATGGCTATTTGCTAAGAAAATGGTTTGTTCCAAATTATTTTGAGTGGACACGATATAGGGAGCCATTGATTTGTAGCACCTTAAGGGGTAATGAAGTAAACTTGTTAGTAAATGTGGATGAGTTTGAAAGGGGGATTGGATTTATAACAAATAATGTAGGTGCAACTGAAAATTCTTACATGCAAATGGTTTATGATACACTTGGTTATACCTTTCAGGAAAATATAGAAAATCTTAAAGAAAAACCAAACTCACATGCAAAACAATTTTTTGACTTACTACACTTAGCTGACTAAGAATTATGGCCAAATTGTGAGACAATGACTTAATTGTCTTCAATAGATTGGATATTAAACATAAAATATTAGGGCATATTTCTGATCGTAGTTTTGATAAAATTTTTGGATGGTATAAAGAATCATTACCTCTTGATTATACAATGGTTGATAGTTTTTACAATATGAAGAAACTTATTAAGGGTCTTGGTTTGTATGTTGAAAAAATTGATTGTTGCAAATTGGGATGTATGTTGTATTGGAGAGATGGTATGGAATTACAAGAGTGCAAATTTTATGGTCAACCTAAGTTCAAGCCTAGAAAGCATTCTATTAAACAGAAAATAGTACCATAGACACAGATCTATTATTTCTCTATAACTTCGAAACTTTAAAGACTATATGCTTATATGGTTATTGCATTTCACATGAGATGACATAATGAACAAGAACAGGAACAGGAAGATGGAATAATGAGTCATCCATTGGATGCACTGGCATGGAAACATTTTAATAACACATATTATGAGTTTGCAGTTGAAAATCGAAATGTTAGGTTGGGATTGTCAACAGATGAATTCCAACTTTTTGGTCAATCTGGCCAACAATATTCATTATGGCCAATCATAATTACTCCTTATAACTTGCCACCATGGATGTGTATGAATGAGGCATATATGTTCTTGACAGTGATTGTGCTAGGACCTACAAATCCAAAGCATAAAATTGATGTATTCTTACAACCATTGGTATTTGAATTGTAGCATCTTTGGGAATATGGTGTGGAGACATATGATGTGTCTCTGAAACAAAATTTTGTGTTGCGAGCAGCTTTGATATGGAATATTAGTGATTTTTCGGCATATACTATGTTGTTTGGATGGAGCATAGTAGGAAAATTGGCATGTCCTTATTTTAGTAATGATTCTGATGTGTTTTATATTCCAAACGAGGCAAAACTTGTTAGTTTGATAATCACAGGAAATTTCTTCCTCCAGATCATCCATTTAGACGTAATAAAAATTTCATTAACAATAGGATGGTACAAACACCTCCTCCCTCTCACAAAGCTGGTGAAGAGATATTATAGGAGATTGATCAATTAGGGTTCTTAAAAGTTACATAATTTGAAGCTGATGAAGTTAATACAAACATTAGTAAAAACTTTGGCTGGAGAAAACGAAGCATCTTTTGGAATTTGCCATATTGGAAAACTAATTTGATATGTCATAATCTAGATATGATACATACTGAAAAAAAATATTTTTGACAATGTGTTCAATATCGTAAGGAACATTGAAGGGCGGACAAAGGACAATGCAAAATCACGAGCTGATCTAAAACTTTTTTATAGAAGGAATGAGTTAGATCAAGATCTTTGTACTAGTAAATATCTGAAAGCATGTTACATTTTGGACAAAAAAGTAAAAGGAAATTTTGTGTGAATGGTTGAAAAGTCTAAAGTTTCCCGATGGTTATGTTTCAAACTTGGCAAGGAGTGTGGACATGTGGAAATACAAATTATTTGGGATGAAAAGTCATGATTATCATGTGTTTATACAAAGGCTAATTCCAATTACATTTCAGGAGTTGCTACTGAATAAGGTTTGGGAAGTTATAACAGAATTAAGTTTGTTTTTCAAAAGCTTAACATAATATGAAATAAAGTTGGCTAAAATGGAAAAATCAGAAAGGAAAAATCTAGTAATTTTGTGCACATTAGAAGGGACTTTCTCTTTAAGCTTCTTTGATTGTATGGAACATCTGCCTGTGCGTTTAACATATAAGGCTAAACTTGCAGTCCAATTCAATATTGATGTATGTATCCGTTTGAGAGGTAATTATGGTAAATATTTAAATTGAAATAATAACATGTTTTAATAACATAATTATAATAACCCTATTCACTAATATAGGTATTTGCATCACTTGAAGAAAAATGCCAAAAACCAGGCTAGAGTTGAAGGTTCGATATGTAATGCTTATTCAGTTGATAAAGTAAATACATTTTGTTCACATTATTTTGAGCCGCATGTTCACACACGAGAAAGAAAAGCATGTAATGACAATGGGGGAGGAATGGGTGATGCTGATGGTAACTCATCCATTTTCATGTATCCTAGACAAACAAATGGACGTTCAACAAGAAGGATGTTAATAGAGGAAGAAATAGAGGCTACCCATGGTTACATTTTATTGAACTATTTAGAGGTTCAACTTTTCGTGCAGTAAGTTGAAATTGATTATTTGAGTTTTAAAATTTAGTGTTATTCATAACTGAAATACATATTAATGATTTTAAATTATACGACGAATGGTTACACGAGCTAATACCTAAGAAAACATAGGATGATATCAATAAAGAAGTTTGAAGACACTTTCCTCAATGATTTGAGAAGTGTGTAAGTTTTCACTTACAATTATTGAAATGATTGAATTATAAGATTAACATGTTCAAATGTCATTATACTATTTAATATGATAATTTCTTTTGTGTAGGCCTTAGAAAATCCAATAGAGAACAAGTTCAGATGTGATCTTGCAAAAGGTCCTTTGCAAATTGTTAAATCGTATCTGTTGTATTTCGTTAATGGATACGAATATTATATAGAATATCATAGTCATAGCATGACAATAGTGGTACAGGGAGAATTGATGGATTACTATGGTAAAATTATTGAGATATTTGAAATTGAGTACTCTGCATTACCAATAAAGCGGAGTGTGATATTTAAGAGTGATTGGTTTGATCCAACTCCTATTGTTGGTACAAAAGTGCATAAATGATACAATCTAGTTAAAATCAACAGTAAAGAATTGGAAATGCAAGTGATCCAGGTGTATTATGTCCCTTTTCCCAACTTATGACGTGATAATTCAGATTGGTTTTGCGAAGTTAAACCTAAAGGTATTTTTGAATCACATGGAAAGAAAAACAACGAATTAAAAGTGAAGCATTCTAGGAAGATGTTTATAACCAATTTGAACCTTTTGTGTTGGAAATGCAAGTGATCCAGGTGTATTATGTCCCTTTTTCCAGCTTATGACATGATAATTCAGATTGGTTTTGCAAAGTTAAACTTAAAGATGTTTTTGAATCACATGGAAAGGAAAACATATAATTGAAAGTGAAGCATTATAGGAAGATGTTTATAAAATAAATACATCTATTACATATGACGAAAATGAACCTTTGAACGATCTAAATAATGAATATGTTAAAATTTCACCTGGAGAGGATGAGGAGGGCGAGAGATCTGAAGAGGAGCCTGAGTTTGATTTTAATTCTTCAGAAGAAGATAATGATAATGATTTTGATTTACAATTAAGTGTTGATAGCAATTAATTTGTGTCTGTAATATAATATTATATTCAATAAATCAATTATTGAAATAATAATATATTGTTATCTATTGAATTGAAATTGTTATATTTATGGAATGTTTAGTAAAATATGAATCTTAGGTTAATATATGCTATGAAAGAGAAAGTAGGATATGATGTGACCAAGGTTCAAATCACGATTTGGAGCCAGTTACTTTCCCAAGTGAAGCATCACATTCTGCAGTTGCAATAGAATCAGAGGCTAGACCTCTAGTTACTACATTTGCAGATAAGACATCACCTTCCGTACCTGCTGCTACACCATCCACCACCTCTATACCGATAGAGATATTAGGGGTAAATGATGCAAATGAAGGAGGAAGTCTCCAACTTGGAGCTGAGGGAGTTGATGGAAGAACTTATATCACAATTGTCAACAATATGTAAGTGAAAATGCATAAAACACCATATGTTTATAATTAGGTTATAAGTTTACATTTATAAATGATATAAAATTATTTTTTATATTATGTTGATTTCGTCTGGACTGTGCAGAAGAAACATAACATCCAAATTCAAGAAGAATATTGATCTTGAGGGTTATATATGAAAGAATATATCTCAGGCGACAAAAGATTTTTATTTTTAGGAGTTTGAGGTACAAAAAACTATTTTTTGCAATTTTCTAATTAATTTTTATACATTAATTAGATAAATATCGTAGGTTATAAGTACTTATCATATGCTTTTTCTTTTTTTGAGAAAGAATTCTTTTGGGATTCTGAATTTGTTGCAATTATTTATAAAGTATGGGAGAGACAAGCTCGAACACATTGTAGAGACTTTTTTGGTGCAACACACAATATTGGTGTACGACCTCCTTATATTTCTGAAAAAAATATGAAGTTGTTGGCAGGAGTATTGGACATCACCCAAGATAATGTCCATTTCAGAGCGTAATTCTACCAATAGACGTAAAGGACTGGGGGAAAAAATCTTCCCATATATATTGGAGGATCTATTAACTATCATGAGTATGTAGAGAGGCTTGTAAGTATCTACGCTTTATACTTATATTATGATTTTTCTTTACTTTGATGTTTTTCAATTTAATTTGACGTGTGAATTTTGAAATGAAAATATGTGTATTATGGAGAATGATAATATTATAAATGTCTGGTGCCATAAATGACTATATTATTGAGTTACTTTCTTTGTTCAACAGGGGATAAATATCATAAAAATAAAGAAAATTCTACCGAAACTTCTGTAAATTATAGTTCACTTATAATATTAATGAACAAAATGTATGTGAAATTTATGCTTTAATATTAATGCTTAATAATTATCATTTATTAACATAAACATTGCCTTCTAATAGGACCAAATACAAGAAAGCATTCAACGACTGTCTCAACAGTTTGAAAATGTTGATGAGAGTCAAACCTGTCTTTATGCAATGGATGGTAGAAATCGTCGTAGAAGGATCTTCGGCTCAGGTTCATTTGCGAACAAATACTTTTTGTAATCTTCCACATCCAGTATAGCAGCATGTAGTAGGCGGTCCATATCTAATAAAGTTTATGAGCTTCGAAGCATAATACAGGCATTGGCAACTCAGTTACAACAATCGATGGAATACATAACCTAACTCTATAATGAGATGGATGAGTTGAAAGGGAAGGACAACACTTCATCGCAACATTCAGAGCATCCGTATTCACCAAATGAATATGTTGGGTTCTTTGTGTTGCAATGTTGTCTTTCACAATAAAGACTGATAAAGAATTTATTGATCTTGTAGAAAAATAAAGATTGCAGAAAAGTAAGAATATTGATTTTACTTGATTCGATAGCTTAAATTCTATGTACATCCAAGGATCCCACAGTTGTGGTTCAACTAATATTAAGAATATAGTAAGGTTACAAGAGTTTGAGTGTTTTCTAAAACACTTGCAAAGAGTCTATGAACTCTACAGTACCCTCAGATATGTACTCTAGCTACTCTCTAAATTTCTTTCTATTTCTTTTACTCCCAGATTTTGATTACAGTGTATTGAGAACAATGCATTATGTGTCTCTGTTGTCTGATGCTTGTGTCTCTTATATAGGACTCTATAGCAGTTGTATACATTGGTTGCTTCTTCTATTAGGTAAAATCATATGCTCCTTACGTGTTTAACTAAAGCTTCATATTCTGCATGTGTTCTAATATGACTGTGTATTTGTATTAGCTTCTCACGTGACTGTCACATATCTTCACTCAGACATAGTTTCACTCTTCTATTTCTAAATCTGACACTTGCTTTCCCCTCTTTCTCTTTGATGTTCAGACACTTTCATCACACACACCACCTTGAGTCTTCATTGCTTTCTTCTGTTGTATCTTGATGAAGATTGATGGAGAATCTGGTGAAAATTACTTATTCCCTCCTTCTGCATTAATCTTTGAGAAGATAATCTATCTTAGAGTATATCAGAAACCATAAAACCCTAATTTCACCAAAATATTGAGATCGAGAGAAATTGACTTCGGTGTCGATTTTAGGGGGCTTCACTTATCTGTAGGTAATCCCTACAAAAAGTGAATTTCTTTGGAGTCACAACCTTTGTACCGAAATGTAATGGATTTTGATCCCCTGTGATTTTCTCTAACTTGAAGCAGCCTTCTACGATTCTATCTCTGACAAAATGGAGTATGACATCTATATGCTTGGACCTCTCATACAAGACAAGGTCTTTGTTAAGGTAAAGTGCACTCTGACTGTTTGTGTAGATTATTGAGTTCATGATATTGATGTTGATTTTCTTTAATATGCCTGATAACCATTAGTTCCTTTACTCCTTCAGTAATTACATAATATTCTACCTCTGTAGTTGATGGAGATACTATTGATTGTCGTTATGCTTTCCAACTAATTGTATTTCCTAATAATGTGAAGAAGTATACAGAAATTGACTTCCTTGTATCTTTATCTACTATATAATCTACATCCACAAAACCATTTAATGACATATATTTGCAGTTAGCTAGTTCATCCTTTGAAAAACATAATCTGTAGTTAATAGTTCCAGCTAAGTATTTGAGAACTCCTTTTAGCCCTTGCCAGTGTTCTAAACCTAGATTGGCCATGAAGCTTAGAATACTGATAGCATAGGCTAGATTAGATCTTGTACAAAGCATAATGTACATGATGCTTTCAACACCAACATCGTAGGGATAGTGAACCATAGATTTTTCTTCATCTTCAATCTTAGGACTCTTGCTAAACACCATCTGTAAGTGAGATCCTAAGGGAACAAAACTAGGTTTAGCTTGTTCCATGTTGAACTGAGCTAAAACCTTTCTGATATAGTTCCTTTGCATAAGCCATAGCTTTCCTTCCCTCCTTTTTCTGATTATCTTCATTTCTAGAAGACTTTGTGTTTCTCCCTTGTCCTTCATCTCAGAGTGATCACACAGTTCAGACTTTACCTTTTAAATCTACTTAAGTCTTTCCCTGTTATTATTAGGTCATCCACATAGACCAACATAAAGACTGCTTTTGTCTTTCCTAATCCTTGAAGTATAGGCAGTAATCATATAAACTTCTAATGAAATTCATACTAGCAGCAAGCTCATAGAACTTCTTATTCCACTGCCTAGGTGCTTGTTTAAGCCCATATAGGGATTTCTGAAGTTGATAGACATTATCTAACTTTTCCTTGTCCTCAAATCTAACTGGTTGTTTCATGTATATGGTTTCCTCCAACTTTCCATATAGGAAGGCTATTTTGGCATTCATTTGATGGACTCCCCAGTCATAGATAGTAGCTAGCACTAGAATAAGTGGTGAGAATATCTCCATATAGTCATCTCCCTCCTTCTATCTATTCCCTTTGCTACAAGCCTAGCCTTGTATATCCTAGGCTCTGCTTTTGTCAGTCCTTCTTTCAGCTTGAACAATCATTTGTTCTTTATTAGCTTGACTTTAGGAGGTCTATGCACTAAAGTCCAGGTCATGTTCTTCATTAGAGAAGAATACTCTTTCTTATAGGCCATCTTCCACTATTCAACATCCTTTCTCCTTATGGCTTCTTCATAGGTTTCAGGAGCCCTATATTCTATAGATTCATCCACAAGACATGCAAATTCAACCAAGTTTGAGTCAGTATATCTCCTATTAGGAATTCTTTGTCTTGGTTGCCTATCTCTAGTGAGTTGATAGTCTTGTAGGTCTTGATGAGGGTCATCTATAGTTGTGAGTGGGACTCTATCCTCACTCTCTCCTTCAGTTTCTTCTATCCCTTGTCCATGCTGTATAGGGCCTTGCACAGGTTCCACATCATGAGGTTGAGTACTACCTCATACTTCTATTTCTGGTGGCACATAGAAGGAAACTGAGTTGCTTGGTGATCCAAGTTGCTCCTGAACTTCCTTTTGGAGGTCTAATTTTGAGGAGTTCTTATTCAACAGAGGAAACTCATTTTCCTTGAAGATTACATCTCTACTAATAATGGTTTTAAGGCTTCCCTTTTGAAGTAGTAAGATCTTGTAACCTTTGACTCCCTCTGGATAACTTAGGAATACTCCTTTTACTGCTATAGATTCCAGCTTTCCTTCCTTCTGATGTGTATAAGCAACACATTCGAAAGTCCATAGGTGAGTTAGATTAGGTTTTTTACCATTCCACATTTCTTATGAAGTTTTGTATTCATTAGCAGAGGTAAGGAGCCTATTAACCAGATAAGTTGCAGTCTTAATAGCCTTTCCCTATAGTGTTTGGGAGCAACCAGAAGATAGTAGTATACACCTAGTTTTTTTTTTCTCTGAAAGTGTCCTATTGAGGCTCTCATCTACACCATTCTGCTAAGGTGTAGCTCTCACTGTTTTATGCCTTAGAACACCTTTCTTACTGCAGTAGTCTTCAAACTCCTTGTTGCAGTATTCCAGTCTATTATCTGTCCTTAGGCATCTCAACTTCTTTCTAGTCTGATTTTTCATAAATGTATGCCATTTTATGAAGATTTCGAATGCTTCATCTTTCCTTTTTATTGGATATACCCAACATTTCCTAGATTTTTCATCTATGATAGACATAAAGTATAGGTTCCCTCTTGCAGTGGACACTTGAGCTGGCACCCGGAGATCACTGTGAGCATATTCCATGATCCCTTTTTGAAACTGGATTTGTGATGCTTTCCTAGCACACATGATTCATAGAACTCCAACTTCTTTAGAACTTATTTAGGAATCAGTCCTTGTTTTGAGAGATAGAACAGACTTTTGTTCCCTACATGGCCCAACCTTGAATGCCATTGAGTAGGTGAATCAGGCTCTCTACTTTCTGTAACCTGGTTCACTTCAGTAGTGCTTATAATATAGTACAACCCACCTCTTTCAACTTCTTTGATGATGACTTTACCATTCGTTAGGACTTCTCTAAGTCCATCCTTAAATCTAATCTGAAATCCTTGTTTGTCAAACATGCTTTCAGAAATTAGGTTCCTCCTTACTCTAGGCACAAATCTAAAATTAGATAGGGTTCTCCTCTTCCCATCAAACATGTTGATGGAGACTTTCCCAATGTCTTCGATCCTTTGCTACCTAAAATCTATCATCTTTACTTTGGCAGTGACTGGTTCAAATGTTATGAACCAATCTCTGTGATAAGTTACATGCATAGTGCATCCAGAGTCGAAGATCCATTCTCTACTCAGATTTTCACTCTCTTCAGTGACTGCCAGTATCTCATCACCACTGGAGTCCTCTAACTTCTCTACATTCCCAGCATCTCCACTTTGTGCAGTTTTGTCTCTTTTCTTCTTTCTGCAGTCTCTTGCAAAATGTCCCTCCTTATCACAGTAGAAGCATTCTTACCTTTTCCCTTTTTCTTCTTTTCATCAACTTCTTTGGAGTGCTTATCATTACCACTTCCCTTATGCCAATTCCCTTTCTTGCTATCCCTTTTTAGTGACTTCTTGTCATGATTATTTTTTATAAGCATTGAATGGATTAATATCTACTATATTATTTTTTATAAGCATTGAATGGATTAATATCTACTATTTCTTCCATTAGTGAATCCAATATCCTCTTAACAGTGAGGGATTCTCCACTAGTATGCTTTATCACCTTCTTGAAAGCATTGAATTCAGAAGGTAGTGTTGGGCCCGAGCCCCGTAACTCGAATCCCGAGGCGACCCCTCGGGCTGCGCCCCAACGAGCGACCCGAACCGTCGGACCCGATCCCAACATTTGCACA
>JANKYF010000009.1:36094668-36105966 GCA_029829435.1 Erythroxylum hondense
TGATTTTCAACTTAATTTCAATCAACTCATCCACTTTTGAATATTTCTTATTTTTACTCAAAAATCGGGGTCTAACATTTACACCTATAGTGGTATTTAAAAGAAGCTCTATCTACTACTAAAGCATTCAGACTCCTAGAGAGTACCTCCATACAGATAATAAAGAGATATGATTATAGAGGATCTCCTTGTCTTAAACCTGACTTACCACGAAAACGTTTAGTAGGAGATCCATTGATTAGGGTAGAGTATGAAGGGGAGGTTACACACTCATCAATCCACTTGATAATCATAGGAGGGAGTCCTACAATTAAGAGCACATTCAGGAGGAAATCCCATTGAATTGAATCATATGCTTTTTCCAAATCCACTTTAAAAGCACATCTCTTATGATTATTAGCAAGGTGATAGTTCTTAAAAATTGCTTGAGCCAGAAAGATGTTGTCCTCTATACGGCGGTTCTTTATGAAAGAATTTTGGTTTGGGCTAATAATATGGGGCAATATCTCTTTGAGTCTATTGGCCATGATTTTAGTGATCACCTTATAGATCATGTTATAACAGGAGATAGCTCTATAACCAAAAATAGTAAATGGATGATTCTTCTTAGGAACAAGAGAAATAAAAGTTGAGTTAAGCTTTTTGAGAAGCCTCTTATATTGGAAAAAATTTTGTATGGCCCTAGTGACATCATCCCCAATGATGTGTCATGTTTATTTAAAGAAGAAGCTATTAAACCCATCCAAACCAGGGGCCTTATCTGGGTTAAAGGAGGAGAATACATCCCTAATCTCATACACAGAGACTTCAGCTATGGGAATGTTTCTAAGGTTTTCAAGATTCGGATGAGGAGAAAGAGCTACCACATACTCCCTAGAAGAGACTAGGTCTTTCTTATTCTCAAGAGAGTTTCGAAAAAAAACCAAGAACTGTTTTTGGATTTCTTCCAAGTCAGTAATCCTATGATCATTTCCCACCACTAATAAGTGATTGTTGTTCCTGTTTTTATTTGACAAGAGTGAATTGTGGAAGAACTTAGTGTTTCTATCCCCCTCCCTGAGCCACTTAATAAGGGATGATTGTTTATAAAAAGACTCTTGATCATTTAAGGCTTTAATCAAGTTGGTAATGGCCTCATTTTCCTCGGTTACTAGTTGAGTCCTATTAGGTAGAAGCCTCATTTGGCCTTGGATATTTTTAAGGACAGCTTGACAAGTCTCAACCCTAACATTAACATCACCTACTTGTTCTAAGTTGAGGGATTTGAGTGCTTTTTTGACTATTTTAAGCTTACACACCACACAGAACATAGGAGTTCCCCGAACATCAGAATTCCAAGCATCTTCTACCATCTGAAGGAAATTTGGCTGGGATACTAGGAAATTTGAAAACCTGAAAGGAGAGGATCTCTTCTTTAGGATAGTTAAAGACCTAATCACTACGGGAGAGCGATCTGAAATGTTAGGATTATGAATCTCTCCATAGGCTCTAGGAAAGCAAGAACTCCAATATGTATTAATAAGAGCTCTATCTATTTTTCTTGCTATGAGGAGATCACTAGATTGCTTATTATTCCAAGTAAAACTAGGATTGCTAGAATTTAAATCATACAATCCATAATCCTCGACACTTCCTAAAGTCACTCATACCATTAATAGCCGAGGAACTAAGAGGATCAACCTCATGAGAAAACAGAATAGCATTAAAGTCCCCAACTATAATCCACAGATGACTCTCGACATCGAGTTTGATACTAGAAAGAACAGACCAGCAAAGATTTTTTCTATGATTAAAATTATTCGACCCATAGACACAAGTGACAAAAAAAGTTGAAACACAGTTTATAAGGGTCACCTACAAAAGAATCAATTGATCATTAGTAAATATAGGAGAACAAAGGAAACGATCTAGATTCCAAGCTATCACTAACCTAGCACATGAAGCTTGATCTAAATTACTGTAGTAATGCCTTCTAGGAAACATAGAAGAGCATATATTATTCAAAAGGAAACAAGACTTAATCCTATATCCTATCAAACATACGAAAGAAATCGATAACATCTTAAGAAAAGATTTCACAGTTAGCTGTTTTTTTTAGTTGTTAAGACCCCTAGTATTCCAAAAACCTAAATCCATCACACTATACAGAACTAAACCCAACTACTTTTTCCTCTTAGATTTCCTACTCTTCCTAATAGTAAAATCCCCCTCAGCCCCTTCCAACATACTCATCCTCTGAGTTTCAATAAAGCTATTTCGATCCAAATCAGATTTAGGAAAGGAAATAGGACTACCTGCTGGACTTACAGCAGGACAGTCAGCATCTTCAAGGCATCCTTTATAATCATCCTACTTTTGCTGAACTTCTTTGCCCTTACTTTTCTCCTTGAGGATTTTAGAAAATATGCTCTCCTTAGGACTTACTTGATCCTTTTCAAGGCCTTGCTCCTGACTACACCCATTTAGTTGGTTTGCACATATAGGTAGTGAAACATTCTCCTTTTCCAACTCTTGTTGTGTCCTAGTATCAAACATATGACCTGTAGGTTTCCATTCCTTCTTTTGTGTATAATTCTCAGGCTTCCATCCATATTCTATCTTAATTTCCTTAAAAGATACTTTTCCTTCTTCATTATAAGTGGCCAACTGAAAAGAAGAAGGCTAACTCCCCTCCAAATCTAATTTCACACACATTCTGGCATATAGAATTCTAGACATCCTATCCATAAGCAGAGATTGCCTCACTACACTAACTATCCTAGCCAACCCTTCATTGTTCCAATATTCGTATGGAATATTATGGAATCTAGTCCACACTAGAGCATACCTAATCTCTTCCTGCTCATCAGCATTCAAGCTCCATTTCTGTAAGAATAAGGGATTCCCTTGGATATGCCAAGGGCCCTTCTCCAGAACCTCATTCATACCAACCTCCGAATTAAACTTGAACAAAAACTTATTTGAACTATTAATCAGAGTTTCAATTAAACCAAACACTAACCATGCTTTAGAAAGGGCTCTTTGAACCACTGGGTAGGCAAGACGCATACCAATGAAGAAGCCTATTAGAGCATATCTAAATTTTGCTGCACCTTTCTGCGCCAACTCTGGCAGAGGGATGACAAAAAATCTGTTCATCCTTAATCTCCAGGGGGTAATAGGCCAATGCCTTAACATTTGAGGATTCCTCCAGTAATTCGAAAACTACAGACTTCCAAGTTTTTGGTAGTGATTTCACCGAAGCTCTAAGATCTTGAGTGTTTAAGGAAGCCTCCAGTTCAGTTAACTCAAATGACTTTGTAGACTGATTTTGCCCTCCTACGGTTGTCTAATTCTTAACAGGATAATGGTTTGGATCTATAATTTGGATGAGATTAGGGTTTGGTGAAAGAGTCGAAGAAGATGGTCTAGGTGATGGTACAGCGATTTGGGCTAGGGGAACATGAGATGAGGAATGGGAAGAAGAAGACGTAGCCATGGATTAAGAGGGGAGTAAAACCATCGGCGATCTAAGAAGTTATAGACTCTTTGCTAATCTCAATCTCACATCTCACGCATCTCTCTCTCTCTTCAACCTTTAAAGGCTGTCATATTAGGCTCTTTTTATTGGACTCAAATCTATAAGTAAGATGGGCCACTAAATAATCTAATATTGAATTCAACCAAGAATTTATTCTTTCCAAGTTTTGTAATTTTTATTATTTAAAAGGAGGAATAATGTATATATTAGAAAGTACATGTCATAGCCCTAAACTTTAAGACTCTTGCATCCCTTGAAATAGAACATTTCATGTGCAACGGTATAGATTCCATAAGAGTCCTGGTTTGATGCTCTCATGTCTCCGCTCGTTTATACTTCTGGAGTCTGATGATTGGATTTGTTTCTCGGGAGACTCGGACAACTAATTAATAAATATAAAAGCATTTGTTTTGGACGTTGTCTCTGATCTTGAAGAGTAGTGACAATACAGAGCATATTATATTTTAGATGTCAAATATCTTATTCAATGCAGGTCGTGGTGGCTAATATCGAAAGATCAACATTTTCGGCACTGTCTTGCTCATTTATTATTGCCGCTGTCTTCATTCATCAATTTCCATGTCTAGGTGATGATCGAAGATTACATATAACCCTCTTGTCACAATTGTGGGTGAATTGGCCGGTTAGATTCTTTACTTTCAGATGTCAGGTGCCTTGTTCCCTTCCACTTCATTCAACTTCGATGGAACCCAAGATGGTCTTTATAGTTCTCTCGGAGGATCTGATCAGAGAGAAATGGAAAGAAGACAAGAACAGTTCCCTTTATTGGAGGAACCGAGACGGTCGCCTTCTCTATGTCTTCTTCCTGCAAAGAAATCAAACTCTCTGCCGTTGGATGAGTACTTAGACTCTTGTTTTACAGCACCAAGGCCGCCACTGCACGAGATCAGAAAACTTGAGAATACCTTCAAACATGCTAAAAGTTTGGTACAGTCATCGACTGTGTCATTTTCGCTGGAGCTTCTTAACAGCTACGGCAGCGGAATTAAGAAACTGAACCTGACACAGTTGAATGATGCTAAAGATAAAGCTTGTTCAGGGAGTAAATGGAACTTGTCGACAGAAGAGACCATGAGAATTGCTGGAGTAAGATACATACAGTTCTCTGAACAAAGCTACGACGAGCTCTTCATACTCACGCACCCTTTCGGATATGCTTTGACGGGACTCTCCGAGCAAGAAATATGGAATGTAGAACTTGCCCATCTTCTGTTAGCAGCTGCTGAGAATGTCGGATTCCGACAATTTGACTGTGCAAGCAGATTGCTGTCTCGTTGTGAATGGATTGCATCTAATAAAGCCAACCCTGTTCAGAGAGTTGTGTACTGCTTTGCTGAAGCTTTGCGGGAGAGGATTGATAAGGAAGCAGGAAGGTCAATACCAAAGCCCTTGGGGTGCCAAAATCCTCATGGGTTAAGCACAAGTCTAGCTTTCCTTACTCACCACCAAAATGTTCCATTAAACCCAGTGATCCAGCTCACAACAACCCAAACCATAATCGAAAACATTGGATCAGCCAGAAAGCTCCATGTGATCGATCTTGAAATTAGAAGCGGAATCCAGTGGACAGCTTTGATGCAAGCACTTGTAGAACGACAACAACACACACTTAGACATTTTAAAATAACAGCTGTTGGTCGCTTAAGACACAGAGACAGGTTACATGAGACTGGTAAGAGACTGGAAAATTTTGCTGAGTCCATGAACATCCCTTTCTCATACAAGGTAGCTTACTACTCGAGCTCGAATGAGATCAGGGAAGAGCAATTTGATTTAGCAGCAGATGAGTCTCTAATAGTTTCCGCTAACATTACGCTAAGAACCATGATGTCAAGGCCTGAATGCTTGGAAAACTTAATGAGGGTGATAAAAAACATCGGTCCATCGCTGATGATTGTCTGTGAAGCTGAAGCGAACCTCAATTCGCCAGCATTCGTCACTCGTTTCATAGAAGCATTGTTCTATTACAGTGCTCAGTTTGATTCCATCAACACATGCATGAGTCAGAACGTAGAGC
Source organism: Erythroxylum hondense (assembly GCA_029829435.1). Lineage (NCBI taxonomy): Eukaryota > Viridiplantae > Streptophyta > Magnoliopsida > Malpighiales > Erythroxylaceae > Erythroxylum > Erythroxylum hondense. The sequence continues at coordinate 36,100,227 of JANKYF010000009.1, forward strand.
ACAGGAAAGAAATTGAGGCAACTTTGGCTCATGGGATACGAGACACTGTGGCGATGGAGGGCCGTGAGAGGATTGCCAGATGTGTAAGAATAGATGTGTGGAGAGCATTCTTCTCCAAATTTAGAATGGTGGAAATAGGGTTTAGTGAGTCGTCTCTGTATCAAGCGAACTTGGTTCTTCAGCAATCTCGCAACGGAAACTTCTGTAGTCTTGACAAGAACGGCAAGTCTCTACTTATTGGATGGAAGGGAACACCATTGTTTTCGCTTTCTGCTTGGAAGTTCTGTAGAGACAAACTAGGAACCTGGTTCATAAATTTAGGCTTTGAACATGCGACGTAGAAGAACCCATGTTCATTAGAAGCTTGTTAATTTCAACTGTCTTTACTCGATAAATCAGAATTTCCAATTACTGCTATTGCTTCGATATAGATGATCCCTAGCTGTTCATCATCGTCGTCGTCGTCATCTTCTTCTTCTGTATAATTATCTGAACCAGAAAAGAAATCTCTTTCAACTTCTTAATCACCTCTCCATTTTAATGTTAAACAAGTCAGCTTTTGGGATAAACTAAATTGAATAAGGTATCAACTAAGCGTATATGGACTTTGGCTTGTATTAAATTTCTTTAATTTGAGAAGTTTTGACACAAAATCGAAAGGTACATGGCCATAAAATGACAATCTAGGAAAGGTACAGGTAGTCCTATTTATGTGATTTTTCAGAAACTAGATCCTTAAACCCTACCAGTTTTATATTCAAAATCTGGACTTTCCTAATTTATGATAAAGGAACTGATTATTGACTTCCTAAAAGAGTTTATGGTAAATTTAGTTTTACATTTGCATAGCTTGAGGAATGGACAAAGAAGATGGAACATATCACAACAGTAGCTAGAACATATCACAACAGTAGCTAGAACATATCACAACAATAGCGAATATGCTTCAATCTATTGCTAATGATATGAACATGCTAAATAAATTTTAATTTTTCTATTGTGCTTTAGCTTATCATTTACACCAATAACGTATATTTTAAGATTTTAAACTTTTCATAAGTTAAAATAACAAAAACATCACGATTTTCTTTTTGTATTATCAAAACTCACATGTGAATCAATTTAACATTTTATTTTAGGATAATCAATCCTAAAATGTCCAACTTTTTTTAAAAATTTTAATCAAGTGCCTAAATTTTTGAAAATTTCAATTGAGTGATAAATTTGTTAAAACTTTAACAGTTCAGTTCAAAATATTAGTTTCGTTAATAATTTATTGATTTGATTGACGAAATCTTTGTTATTCATGATATGTCTTGAAAAAAATCTCTGTACTTCAGTTTAACTATGGCCACTATTTTTTCATGTGGACATTCACATGTTATGAACAAAAATAATTTTATTAGTCAATTCAACAAATTACTGATGAAACTAACATTTTGATCTGAACTTTTAAGGTTTTTAAAAAGTTGGTCACTTAATTGAAAATTTTAAAAGCTTAAACACTGAATTTAAAAAATTCTAAAAATTTGAGTAATTTAGAATTGGTTATCTTTTTATTTTTATAGTATCACACCTACAACACAACCACCAATCACAAACACTACTTAATAGTTAAACATATTTCACGTACACATACTCTACCATTTAGTTAAATCACAAATTTCTTAACAACATAATTAAATTCGTTCAGCCATTTCATATAGCGCAATTAAATTCAAGCGATCCTTATTACATCTTACCTTTTAGATTACATTGATAGCACTATCTTCCCAACAAACATTGATTCTTTATCTCCAAACTATGTTAACTACTTTCTCACTATCTCCCTATCCAGCTTCACTGCACTACTTGCCCTTAGTGTTACAAAGGTTTTCCTCAAGCATGAACTTGTCCCACAAGATGCGCCAACCCTTTTGTAACTTAGCTCCGTCAAAGCAAGATTTAGCCTTGCTTCGTGATCATCGACCAACCTACTTGTTCTCGAACACTTCATGACCCTTGCAATGTTTCACTCTTACACCCTTACAATAAAACTATAGAAAACCTAAATAATAATGGCAACAATAAGAACATGAGAAAGAGATACAGCTTAAAAGCCAACCTTCCATTACTTCCCTCAAAGTATACAAAGGAATACTCTCTCAAACTCTAGGTGTCTCCCACCTCACTGCTCACTCCCTCTGGGTGCCTATGAGAAGATTTAGGCTCAAATGAGCTATTTATAAGCACCTCTAAATGACTCGGTTAAAATCCTAGTAAAACTCTACTAACTAAGATCACAATCTTATCATATCTTATCCTTATCAGATTATATCATACTAACCAATAAATGACCTCCTCATCCAATTAGGACTCTATCTAATAGGATTAAGCTATACTAAGATAAAAGATTACACTATCTAGGAATAATTATCAATATCCACGAAGATCTCCTCTATGTTCAGATGATCCTTCCACTTGATCATTATCTCTTAGAGCTAATGTTCATCCACTATGATCTTATATGCTACATTATCCATGATCTCCTCATCTCCATCTGTTGATGATGAGTTATCCAAGTCAATAGCACACTGGTTCGATCCAACACTTACCCATACCAACTCCATTAACCATGGTATGTCCACTTGAGCATACACTAAGTCCTTACTCTATCAAGAAATTAACCTTAGCCAAGTCAGCTCGTACATGGTCCGAAACTCTCCCAAAACTCACATCATGCTTGATCTACTTGCTAAGTCATCTTGGAACTCTCGCATATTCTTGTCATGCATATGATCCAACTAACCTTCCACCTGATGTCCGTCTTAAGCATTCTTTTAGTCTCACATCTGAATCTTGCATCTCGTCAAAGATTTCTGCCAATGCGCATCAATGCATGCCAACGCTTGACATTGCTCCTTTTTGCCCTTACCTTCTCGCAAGTCCTTGCCTTGTTTCATTATTCTGTATGTCAAACACTGATCAAGGCTCGTCAATGGCTGCATGATCCCACTATCATGACTTAGGGGTCTAACACTTAGCTCCCACATAATTACTTGCAACGTTTAGGTTAGGCTTAAGAAACACTTCTTACAGTAATTGAACTCCCAATAGTCTCTATTTTGGTGAAAGATTCACATATTGAAGAAAGGAGCAACCTCAATCACTTATTATCTCACTCTAATATTGGTCACCGCTGATGAGCTTGTTGTCATAAGAGATAAAATTTCAAAAGAAGTTCTTATCCTCTTCACCCTAAAAGGCTTACCTCCAAACTATGAGTCTTTCATCGCAATTGTTTAATATCTTGAATCCACCATTACTTTCACAAAGTTTTAGGTGAAACTCGTCATTCATGAGTAGCATCTTCTCTCTCACCACTCACTTTCTTCACCAAATGTGGTGCTCACTACCATCTATACCAAGGGATGCTACTCGCACACTTCTAATGAATATAGTAATAATATAGGATAAAGAGAAAAAAGTTTCAATCCTCTTTTCTACCTTTTTTTTGTACAGGTCATAGGTCTACTTTAAACAAAAATGGCCTGTATAGGGCTATTATACATTCAGCTTCTTCACTTGAGCATGCTCCCTATTTTGGCTTCTACTATACTTGTAACTTCAATCTACATCAAGACCACACAATTAATTAAGCCCAAAGCACCAATACTTCCTATCCTTATGTCCAATCATAACAAACCTCCCTCCCAATGCCAAGTCTGTTGAAAATGAGGCCATATTGTTGCACACTACTTTGAATTTCAAAATTGTTTACTTAGACCTCCTAACTAATCTGAATACTCTTCCTACAGTTCTCACTATCCTAAATCTACAAGCCACTCTTAATAATTTTCACCATACTTTCAATACTTATATTGAATGGCTCACTAATATTAGTGTCACTTCTCATATGACCACTAATTCTCATCTTATGAAATTTGAAACTTTGTATACTAATTCAAATTAAGTGATTATTAGTAATGGTCAAATTCTTCCTATTTATCGATAATTTCACATTTCCTGCTCACGCTCATCCACTTCACCTTCCTGATGTTTTAATTATTTCATGTCTTATTGTTAATGTTGGGCACAATTGCTGAAACTCAACTCTTGCGAGATCATGAAGCTTGAGCGTATTATCCTATAGGGTTCTTTCCATTAACCTTTATTAGGCATCATCCCACAAGGGTGGCGTGCCCCATGACCATTAAACTTCGAAACAAACTTATTACTTTAATGTTGGATCCTATTTCTGAATGCGAAATCCAACTCTTGCGGAAATATCATAAGACTCTCATATCTTTACTTCATCATACTCTTTAATACATTACATACAACTAATTTTCATCACTCACATTTCAATACCCTCAAAATAAAGGGTTTTACAAAGCTATATTGGCCTTTCAAGCCACATTACAACATAATCCGAAATCTCAAAATACAAAACTTACATGAACTACAAATTCTTGAAATGTGACTAAAGCCTTGTGTTTTCCAATACTAACTCAAAATACATCATAAGCAAATTTGGAGTGATGCCTTGACTCTCTTTCACTCCACCTCTTACTCATCACCTGGAGGTAGGGACAGAAAGGGGGTGAGCTTGAAAGCTCGTGGGTAACAGTTTATAATAAAAAGATAATCAAAAACTTTTCAAACCATTTTTCTTGTGGTAGAAAACTTTCATTGAGTCTATAAAACACATGTTTCTCAAAATTCTTGTCTTGCCAACTAATAGAAAACACAAACAACACAATTTATGCTTTTTTTCAACTTATTTGCAAATCATAAACACATAAGCACATCAGAATGGTTTGGGTGGATCCAAAACAGAACGTACTATAAGTTTCCCCTAACGGTCCTGTGTAGCCGTGAACAGAACATACTAGCGCAATCCCACATAATAGTTTTGCGTAGCCATGAACTTATGGGAGTCCTTGAAGGAGCTCCATGCCACTAGCAGGCAGGCGGGAGAAGCCTTAAACTTGAGTCAACGTGCACATGACTTAACTTAGGGGACCACCACAAACCCACATAACACGTAATTCATGAACTGAAAACATTTTGCCCGTATGGTACATTTTCATAAAAACCTGCTTTTCACATGCTTGATGTATATCTTGAAAACCATTCTTGAAAACATGATTTCATAAACATGCATCTTTTTCAAAAGATATCACTCAAACCATGTAACAAACATATAGCAGATTTCATAATCATTCGTGAGCAATAATGCAGTACTTATGATGCAAATGAAAATCAGAAAACTTCTTTGATTTAAAAAAACAGTAATGGCTCATTTACTTTATTATAAACATGTACCCACCTTGATTTCCTTACTTATAGACTTGCTCAGAATGTCTCTTCTCTTTGCAAACAACTTGAGGTCTCTAAGGCTCTTTCCTGTTGTATCTTTAATATGTGCTCCGTGAGCTGATCTAACTGAATTAGGTCTCTTCGATCCCTTTGGTTCTTCACCAAATGAAGAGATCCTTGGCTCAAATGGAAGCTCTTCTCTTCCTTTACATTTTTCTCTTCTTAAACGACCTCAAAATCTCTCTTATAGGCTAAAGAAATTGAAACCCTAGCTTAACTCTCTTCTTTTCTCTCCATCAGTCAAACTCTCTTTCTGTTTCTTTCTCATTTCGTTATTCTCTTCTCTTCCCTTCCATTCACATTTTTCTTCTTCATTTATAAGCAAGACAACACTTTTTCTTCCAATTATGCCCTTAATGATTGAGAATTGTCCCATTTG
>JANKYF010000009.1:36806359-36824532 GCA_029829435.1 Erythroxylum hondense
GAAAATCTACCCAGATTCTTAATCCAAAACGTCCAGAACAAGAAAATTCATATCTTTTTTTCTGCTTATCCTTTCGAAAAAGTTCCTTCATCAATATTGTAGTTAACTTCTTAAGCTAGAAATCTCCAGAAGGGTTTTCTACCCAGTTCTAACTCCAGCCATCTCGAAATTTCCAGTTTTTCCCACCCATCGCCAATCAACCGCCCAGCCAGATATGCCTGCACTAAAACCCCCATAACTCACTCGTACCTTAACCAAATCGTCTGATTCTTGTGTCTAAACTCATTAGCACAAAAAGTTCTACAACTTTCCCTTCTACACCAAACCCTGATTCTGTCTCCATTTTTCCCGAAAATGACCTAAACCCCACTGCCAGTTTTCTACCCGAGAAGAACAAAATTCCTCCAATCTTTGTCGATTTCTTTTCAATTCTTTCCCAATATTTTTGAGATGTTCCACGCCATCAGCGTGGTTGATGAAGGACTCCAGGAGAATCACGACCATCACTCGAAGCTTCAGTTTAGCAGTTTGAGCCAACTTTTGGGCTTGAACAACCTTGATGGGTGCACATGCTAGGCAAGTATGCCAGGGCTCAATAGGCCCAGGCGCGTACGCATACATGTGCGCACAGCTCGCCAAGCACGGCAAACGATATGCACCGCCTGGCCTCTTTTGTTTTGGGTTGCTTTCCTTACTATTTTTAGGACAATTCGGACATTGTTATTTTACTTATTCAGGCTAGGGATGTTGGCCCAATTTCAAGTTATTTTGGCAACTATAAATATTGCCTTAACATTAGTTTTAGGTAATACACTTTGATAATTTGAGAGCTTTTTAAGGACTTTTCTTCATGTACTTGTTGTTCCATAAACCCTAACTCTACTTATCAATTAATCTCAATTGATGGCGTATTGTTTTCGTTCAATTTTCTTGGTTTATTGCTTGGTCTAGGTTGCTTGGACAATAACGATCCTTAAGGTATAAAAAAGTATCGAAAACCTTGCATATCTAGTTTGTTTTAAAGGCTGCCAAATTATATCAAGATATATCTCTGTCTGTGCGCACATCATCTTTGGTATCAGATCATTGGGTTTTTGGAGAAGATTACATTCTACTCTAACAGGCATACGAGGCAGCTGCTTTCACCATCAATTCGTTAGCCCCCAACCTTAAAAATAAGGTGCGAAGTTTCTAGTTAGGGTTTACCCTTGATTTGGGTCTTGAATTACGACATATATATATATATATATATATATAAGAAAAGAAATAGAAGAAGAATCATAAGAAAAGAAAACAAAAACAAAAAAAAAGTGCAAAACCAAAAGTATTACTATCGAGTTCAAGAATTACACTATTTTGAAAAGTCTTACGTGAAGGATTGGCAATTGAATTGGATGAAATTTTAGACCTATCTTGCATGACATTACTTTGAAAAGAGTTCCAAAACTTGGCACCATTGTTGGATTTCTTGATCAAAAGGAGTTAGGTTTTCTGAAGCACAACTTGAACATTAACGATTCAAGAGGAAAATGCAAGAGAATAAGATCATTAGAGCTGCCAAGACACACGAGGGGAGTATTCTAAATTCAAGTGAAACATGTGAGGGAGTGTTTTTGTGAGGTTATTTTGCTCTAACTTTTCTTTAAAAGAACAATTTTCATTGGAGATATATCTAACGATAACATGAGAGGCCAACAATTGGGTGGTAAGGGTGTTCATGGTAGGGTAACCTGACCTATTCATAAATAACCTGAACCTAAACCTGAATGTCAGGTTCGGTAATTTTACTAACCTGATCATAAAGAACGTATAGTATCGGTTAACCTATTTTCAGGCTCGATTCTCAGGGTAACCAGAACCTATTTATATCAATATATATGGCAAAAAATTATAAAAATAATTGGTAAAAAATACAAATTATTCATAGAAGTACGCATATAAAATCCATTAAAGATTAATCAAATATGTTAAACCCAAGCAAAGTAAAAATAAGCCAAACAATGTCTTATAAAATATCTATACTAGAAAAAAAGAGATAAATATTAAATAATTATTCTTTGAATAGGATGGTAGGATGATCTACTACTATTATACATGAAGCCACATTTGTAGAAACTAAAGAATAAAAAGAGTTAGACTCGTTATTTCTTTTTTATTTAAAAAAGATTATTTATTTATTTGTGTATTAAAACAAGGTAAAGTAAATTAGATTACCTGATTCAGTTTGCTCAAGTTCTTCAAGTCTCTCTTCCACGTAAAGACGAGCTTGTGATTTTCTTAACCAATCTTGTCCACAAAAGCCGACTCAGATGCAACAGTAGCTATAGGCATAGCTAAAACATCTCGAGCCATTGAAGCAAGCACTGGATACTTAGCATAATTTAGTTTCCACCAACTCAAGACATTAAAAGTCTTGTCTTTGGGTTCACAATCTTCATCTAAATATTTATCTAGCTCACTTTTGGTTTCCCTACTTGCTTGACTAGCCTTCTGCTAATCAAAAATATTATCCAAAAATGTTATAACATCCTTGACGATATCAACTTCCATATCATTTGAAGCTTGAGATTGGGCACTTGATTGTGCAATAGGAAAAGACATAGAGGATCAGTAGAAATCAAACATCAAATCTAAAGTAATTTTTTCTTTCTCACACAGCTACTCATATTTGAGATCATCATATGCTTTACTAATCACAAAGTTCACTTACTTCAATTTGCAGCGTGGATCTAGAACGGCAGCAATAAACAACGTGTAGTTGATATTAACATTTCTCGAATACTTATCATGCTTCTTCTTCTTCCTCATAACCATATTTCTTACACTAAAATCACCAAGTCCACATCTCTTTGAAATAACCATGCCAATGCCAAAAAATTCTTTCATGTACTCATTAGCAGTTAATAAATATGTTTTACACATATTAATATCTTTAATTAATCTCTAAATGATTATATTATTTTAGTCAATGATTTTTTTCTATTAATAGTTTAATACTTAGATCAATAACTTTGACACATATTAATTACTATTTGAAGTAGAAGTATTGAGTGTTGTGCATTAGTTGTTACTTATAATAGCAATGTTCAAGATTAACGTTTAATAACATATAATTAAAGTAGTTTTTTTCCTTTTCTTCTTCTTTTTACTCAAGAATTAGTATAGTAAATACTAGTGAATTTATTATTATTATTATCCTCTTAAATTATATCTAATATATGATATGTTTTCTTTGGATGTTTTAGGTTCAGGTTTAAATCTAAACCTATAAATCAGGTTCGGTTCGGTTAACCTAGAACCGCAAGTTAAAAACCTGAACCTGAACCATAAACCTAATTTTTTAGGTTCGGTTCGAACCGAACCTGAACTCAGGTTCAGTTAACCTTATTTACAGGTTCGATTCATGTGGTTCAGGTCCGGTTCACAGGTTCGCGGGTTTTCTTGAACACTCCTAGTTTCGGGGCAAGCCTCAGGTGTAGGAGGCATTGGAAGGACGGGGAGGAGCAAATACACCAACCCTCAATGTGAGCATTGTGGGTAGCTTCACAAAGGAGAATGTTTTAAGTTACTTAGAGCATGTTTTCGATGCGGAGAGAGGAGACACATGATCAGGGATTGTCCCCAAGCAACAAAACAAGAGGGTCGTAGTTGCAAGCCCCCAAGAGAGCCGAAACAGTGGGGACCAGGCCAGTTGCTGAGGTGGACAGTTTTGGAATTGAAAAGAAGCCTATTCCTCCAGGAAGACAAAGAGGTTAGGCTCAGGCAAGGGTGTTCGTCATGACCAGAGAGGAAGCAGTAGCCACCCTTGAAGTTGTCACGGGTATGGCTCAGTTATTTAACTCTGCAGTATATTTGCTAATTGATTATGGTTCCACGCATTCTTTTGTTTCTGCAAGTATAATTTTGCATGGTGAGAATTCAGTGCCTTTGAGTAGTCCTTTACTTGTTAGTACACCTCTAGGGAGGAATGTGATAATAAGTCCAGTGTGTAGGGGTTGTGAACTCTTCATTGATGGTGCTAGATTGGTAGTGGATTTACTACCTCTAGACCTAAAAGGCTTGGATGTTATGCTTGGAATGGATGTCAATGAGAAGTATCAGGCAAAGTTAGATTGTGGCCTTAAGGAGGTGGAATTTGATCTAGGCAATGGTGAGAAGGCGATTTTCAGGGGGGACAGGAAAACACCACCACCAAGAATTATTTCGGCCTTGCTAGCTGACAGAATGATGGGAAAGGGGTGTGAAGCCTTCTTGGAACATGTTATGGACACAGATGTGAATGAAGGGAGGTTAGAGGATTTTTCGGTTGTAAGGGAATTTCTTGATGTGTTTATAGAGGATTTACCTAGTTTGCCACCGATAAGGAAAATCAAGTTTGCTATTGACTTGATTCTCGGTACCGCGCCTATTTCTATACCACCCTATAGAATGGCTCCAACAGAGCTCAAGAAACAGTTGGAAGATCTACTAGAGAAGGGGTTCATAAGGTTGAGTTCGTCACCATGGGGAGCGCCAGTTTTGTTTGTTAAGAAGAAGGAGGAAACATGGCGCATATGCATTGACTATCGGAGACTCAGCTAGGTGACCATTAAAAACAAGTACCCTCTGCCTCGAATTGATGATCTGTTTGGCCAGCTACAGGGAACAAGGGTCTTTTCTAAGATTGATCTCAGGTCAGGCTATCATCATCTCAGAATCAAGTAGTCTAATGTAAGTAAGACAGTCTTTAGAACCCGATATGGGCATTATGAGTTCCTAGTCATGCCATTCGGACTGACCAATGCTCCAACTGCATTCATGGATCTTATGAATAGAGTTTTCAAGAAATATCTGGATCAGTTTGTCATAGTGTTTATCGATGACATTCTGGTGTATTCTAAGAAAGTTAAGGAGCTACAAGCATTGGATGTAGAATTGAGTAAGCTCAAAGAAGAAATTCAAAATGGAAAGAAATCTGAAGTGGTAGTGGGGGATGATGGACTTATGGTTGTAGGGAAAAGACTTTGTATCCCGAATGTCAAGGAGGTAAAGGATGAGGTACTGGATGAGGCACACAATGTGCCTTATGCTATGCACCCAGGTAGTACTAGGATGTACAGAGATCTGAAAGAGTATTTCTGGTGGACAGTCATAAAGAGAGATGTAGCAGAATATATGAGTAAGTGTCTAGTGTGTCAGCAACCTATAGGCAAGTTAAGGCCATTGTCCATCCCTGAATGGAAGTGGCAAAGAGTGACTATGGACTTTTTGATGGGTTTGCCCAAGACCAGTAGGAAGCATGATGCCATGTGGATTATTATGGATCGGTTGACGTTTCTAGCAATCAGACAGACTGATTCTCTGCATGTTCTGGAAAAGAAGTATATTGAAGAGATAGTGAGGTTACATGGGGTTCCAGATTCTATAGTTTCTGACAGGGATCCTCGATTTACTTCGAGATTCTTGGGAAGTTTACAAGAGGCTTTGAGAACTAAGTTAAATTTTAGCACGACTTTTCATCCCCAGAATGATGGTCAACCTGAGAGGACCATTCGGACCCTTAAGGGAATGCTTAGGGCATGTGTGATGGATTTCAAAGGAGCTTGGGATGAACATTTATCATTGGTCAAATTTGCTTATAATAATTCGTACAACTCAAGCATTCAGATGGCTCCTTATGAAGCATTGTATGGAAGGAGATGTAGAACTCTGATATTTTGGGATGAGAAAGGAGAGAGGAGTCTGATAGGGCCAAAGTTACTCCAGATGACATTTGACAAGGTCAATCTGGTTAGACAACGGCTTAAAGCGACACAGGATAAGATGAAAAGTTATACTGATGCACATCGAAAAGAGATGGAGTATGAAGTCGGTGAGAAAGTGTTTCTTAAGACATCTTCTTGGAAAGGAGTCATGAGATTTGGCAAAAAGGGCAAGTTAAGTCCAAGATATGCGGGTCCTTACGAGATTCTTGAGAGAATTGGACCGCTGGCTTATAGGGTGACGTTGCCCCCAGAATTGTCACAGATTCATGATGTCTTTCATGTTTCCATGTTGAGGAGATATAGATCAGATCCCTCCCATATCATTCAGACTACTGAGGTTCAGTTGAGAGATGATCTGAGTTATGAGGAGATTCCAGTAGAGATCTTAGACACCCAGGAAAAAGTCCTTAGGAACAAGACGGTTCAATTGGTTAAAGTCTTGTGGAGAAACCATTCCATGGAAGAGGCCACATGGGAGCCCTTGGAGTCCATGAAGGAAAAGTATCCACATGTTTTCAATGACTCAGGTAAGAATTTCACGGACAAAATTCTTTTAAAAGGGGGAGAATTGTTGCCCCCCAATTTTTTTTCTTAATAAATAAGCATGACTAGATAAATTTTGGGATCTTGCTAGATTAGTGGATGTTGGAAATGATTAGCATGTTAATGTTAATGAGATTATGTTACATAGGTGAATTAAATTAAAAGTTAAAGTGATAAGTTGCATAAGGCGTATTTTGGGGAGATCCCTTAAGTGGGAAGGCTTTAAGGCTTTGAAGGATGGCCTAAAATGGGAAGAGGAAATTATTGCCTTGTATTTTTAAAAAAGCCAAAACGTGGTGAGGAAGAACAGAATAGAGAAAGCACAAAAGTAAGAAAGAAGGTAGAGAGAGTGTCGTGGGTTTAGAGGGAGAAAAAAAGTTTTGAGCTAGGTCTTGATTTTTCTCAACCTTCAAAGGAGATTTTGAGAGTGATCGAGAAGGGGAAAATATAGAGGAAGATAAGAGCCTTCATTTGATCCAAGCATTTCTTCATTTGATCCAAGCATTTCTTCATTTGAAGAAGATTTGAGGTAAGAGCATTTTAAGGCTTCGGATTTTTAGAAGGGGTTTTGGTTTCAAGAGCTTAGAAAATGCATGGGTTAAGAGCTCCAGGATCAATTTATACTTTAGCTTCTTTGGTTTCTCATCTGAAAATCTCTATTAATTTAGGGATTTTGTTTATGTTAAAAAGGGAATCAAGAAGGATAAGAGGTGCAAGAGAAGAGGCTCACTTGAGCAAATTATCAACAAGAAATTCAAGGTGGGTTACATTTTAATAGTTGACTAATAAGCCATAAATGTCTTCTTTCAAGAAGAGTGAAATGAATGTTTTCAACTACTTTCAAAATGTGCATTTAGTTGTTCTTTAAATGCTTTGAGAAAGTGCTGCATATTTTGTGCAAAATTTTTGTAAATAAAAAATGAAATGATTTTGAAAAGATATCATGTCACGAAAAATCAAGTTTCTAATCTAGTGCCATTTTGGGCAACAAGTTTACAAGTCATGAAATTACATGTTACGTGGATTCGTGGTGATCCCCTAAGTATGTCAAATGCACTTGTCTAAAGACTTCTCCCGCTTGCCCACTAGTGGCATGGAGCTCCTTCATAAACTCCCATAAGTTCATGGCTACACAACACCGTCATGCAGAAATGCATAGTACGTTATGTTTTGGATCCACCCGAACCAATTTGATGTGTCTTGTGTGTTCATGATATGTTGACAGTAACGATGTAACCATGTTATGCATTATTGTGAGTTTTTGCAATGAAAATGATTATTTCAATGGTTTTTGCTTGTTATCGATTATAAGATTGTTACCCACGGGATTTAAGCTCACCCCTCAATCTCCTCCCACACATTCAGGTGATGAGCAGGATATCAAGTAGGTCAAAAGGGTAAGACAGCATTCCTAGTTTTGATTATTTTGTATTTTGAAACAAGCTTGTAAAGCAGGGCTTTAGTTGCATTTTGAGCAACTCTTGTATCTTTTGTATTTTTGGATGTCAATATATTAATGTATTTGCAGCTTGAAATGCCCACTAAAGCTTTGTAAAACTTTTTATCTTTTTTATGCAAATGGAAGATGCTTGCATATTTACTTATGACCCTCTCAAGTTCGTACGTTGAAAATTTGTAGTTTCATAAAGGAAACTTCGCTTTCTAACTTCTGGAAAAAAATTTGGGTTAACCTAAGCTGATTTAAGCAAAGATGTCTTATAGTAAGTCGTAAATCTTCTGTCATCTTTCCAACGATAGTTAGCACGAAAATTTTGGACGCCTGAGCTGAAAGTCAGGGTCCTTATAAGGGAAGATGTACAAGAGAGGAGATGCATCTTCTGTCCTTTTGCTTCTTCTGTGATGACGTCATCTTCTTCTGTGTGACGTCATCTCTTTTTGTGTTTTGTATCGTCTATGTTTTGGCTATCGTCTATGTTTTGATTCTTCTATGATGACGTCATCTTCTTCTGTGTTTTGTATCATCTGTATTTTGCTTCTTCTTAGTTTCGCTCCTTCTGTGTTACTATTCATTAACTCCTTCTGTGTTTTGTTCCTTCAGTGTTTCGCTCCTTCTGTGTTTTGTTTCTTCTATGTTTTACTGATGCGTTTTCTTCTGCATTTTGCTGACGCGTCTTCTTCTGTGTTTTGCTTACGTGTCTTCCTTTATGTTTTGCTTCTTCTGTGTTTTTCTCCTTTTACCTTTTTGCTTCTTCTGCCTTTTTATTTCTTTTGTGTTTTTGCTTCTACCTTTTTGTTTCTTCTGCCTTTTCGTTGCTTCTGTGTTTTTGCTTCTGTCTTTTTGCTTCCTCTGCCTTTTAGTTCCTTCTGTGTTTTTGCTTCTGCCTTTTCGTCCCTTTTGTGTTTTTGTTTATGCCTTTTTGCTTCTTCTACCTTTTTGTCTCTTCTGTGTTTTTGCTTCTTCCTTTTTGCTTCTTCTGCCTTTTTGTCCCTTCTATGTTTTTGTTTCTGTCTTTTTACTTTTTCTACCTTTTCGTTCCTTCTATGTTTTTTCTTCTGCCTTTTTGCTTCTTCTGCCTTTTCGTTACTTCTGTGTTTTTGCTTTTATATTTTCGCTTCTTCTGTCTTTTGCTTCTCCTATCATTCGCCTTCCTCTATCTTCTGCTCCTTTTCTAACCCCCTTCAAAAGATAGAATGTGACCTCAGGATCTTCCTCAAAATTATAGGTCTCTAAGCCTTCTTGGAAATCTTCACCCGATATCCCAAATATCAGCTATGTTAATTATCCCAAGGCTGAGTAAAATGATTAAGGTCAACGTCTGTTAGAAAATAGTAAAAGTAAGTCTTCCTGATAGGGGCACGTCACCCTTACTTACGGGACACACATCTAAATGTCCTTTAGGCCGTCGGGCTCGTGACCCTCAAAGGTGGGGTGTCCAACACTTATGGTATCATAGCAACTAGGTTTGGTAGTATCCTAGGCTTTTGGTGGGTAGTTTAAGACATGAAATGAATGTGCATTATTTTGAGCAAGAAAATTGTATGGTTTTAAATTGTTTTATATGATTTGAAATTGTTTTACATAAACTAAAGTTTTTTACTGATTTTATAGTCAAGGAGTGATAAATGCCACCTCGAAGGAGAACTCGAGGAGCTCTGACTCGATCTGGCTCTCGCCAAGGGAGTACAGATGAATCCCATGTCTCGCAAGATGCTGGGACACACCCTACTCCTGATTCTGAGGCACCTAATATGCATGAAGTACCATCGCCTCCTCCTCCTACGCCATCTATGGACCCGCAGTTCTTTCAGACCTTTGCCCAGACCTTCAGTGGAGAAGAGCGGTTAGTATGATAAACTCCGCAAGTATGACGCTATATACTTCAATGGGACTACAAATCTCGAAGAGGCTGAAGCTTGGTTGAAGAGGACCGAGAGGGTTCTGATTCAGATGAAGTGCTCGGATGAGGAGAAGTTAGATTGTGCAGTGAGCTTGCTATAGGGAGATGCACTTCATTAGTGGGAATCAGTACCCCACAGTCAGGATATGCCTCCAGTGTTGTCATGGAGAGACTTTTTGGAAGCCTTCAGGAGGAAATACTTCTCGAGAGTCTATATCCAGGAGAAGGCCAAAGAGTTTTTGAATCTCACACAGAGGGATATGAGTGTGAGCGAATATGAGCTGAAATTTACCCAGCTGTCTCGATATACTGCCAACATTGTTGCTAATGAGGAGGATAAGTGCCGTAAGTTTGAGGGAGGTCTTCATTTGGGGATCAAGAAGAAAGTTCTGATCTACAACTTCTGTGACTACCAACAACTGGTAGATGCCGCACTCTAGGATGAGAAGCTGGAGAATATCAGAAGTGAAATAAGCAGGAAGAGGAAGAACAAAGAACAGTTTTCTAAGAAAGGGGAAAGTACTCAAATGCCCGAGAGGGGTAGGAAGAGTTCCCACACACAGAGTGAGGTCAGAAGTGAAATAAGCAGGAAGAGGAAGAACAGAGAATAGTTTTCCAAGAAAGGGGCAACTACTCAAATGCCCGAGAGGGGTAGGAAGAGTTCCCACACACATAGTGAGGTGGGGAGTAGTGCTCTTACTAGGCACAAGCAACCAAGGGCAGTTTCAGTGCAAGTCTCTACTACAAGAGGTAATAGCAGGGTAGAGAAGAGCAGGAACATGAACTTCCAATGTGAGCATTGTGGGAAGCTCCACAGGGGAGAGTGCTACAAGTTACTTAGAGCATGTTTTCGATGCGGAGAGAAGGGACACATAATCAGAACAGAATAGAGAAATGCCCACTAAAGCTTTGTAAAACTTTTTATCTTTTTATGCAAATGGAAGATGCTTGCATATTTACTCATGACCCTCTCAAGTTCGTACGCTGAAAATTTGTAGTTTCATAAAGGAAACTTCACTTTCTGACTTCGGGGAAAAATCTGGGTTAACCTAAGCTGATTTAGGCAAAGATGTCTTATAGTAAGTCGTAAATCTTTCTATCATCTTTTCAATAGTAGTTATCATGAAAATTTTGGACACCTGAGTCGAAAGTCAAGGTCCTTATAAGAAAAGATGTACAAGATAGGAGATGCATCTTCTGTCCTTTTGCTTCTTCTGTGATGACATCATCTTCTCCTGTGTGACGTTATCTCCTTCTGTATTTTATATCATCTGTGTTTTGCTTCTTCTTAGTTTCGCTCCTTTTGTGTTACTGTTCATGAACTCCTTCTGTGTTTTGTTCCTTCTGTGTTTTGCTGATGCGTCTTCTTTTGTGTTTTGCTGACGCGTCTTCCTCTGTGTTTTGCTGACTTTTTAGACACCTGAGTCGAAAGTCAGGGTCCTTATAAGAAAAGATGTACAAGATAGGAGATGCATCTTCTGTCCTTTTGCTTCTTCTGCGATGACGTCATCTTCTTCTGTGAGACGTTATCTCCTTCTGTATTTTGTATCGTATGTGTTTTGCTTCTTCTTAGTTTCGCTCCTTCTGTGTTACTGTTCATGAACTCCTTCTGTGTTTTGTTCCTTCTGTGTTTCGTTTCTTCTGTATTTTGCTGACGTGTTTTCTTCTGTGTTTTGCTGACGCGTCTTCTTCTGTGTTTTGCTTACGTGTCTTCTTCTGTGATTTGCTTCTTCTGTGTTTTGCTTCTTTTGCCTTTTTGTTTCTTCTGTATTTTTGCTTCTTTTGCCTTTTTGTTTCTTCTGTATTTTTGCTTCTGCCTTTTTGCTTCTTCAGCCTTTTCGTTCCTTCTGTGTTTTTACTTCTGCCTTTTTGCTTCTTTTGTTTTTTCGTTCCTTATGTGTTTTTGCTTATGCCTTTTTGCTTCTTCTACCTTTTCGTACCTTCTGTGTTTTTACTTCTGCCTTTTTGCTTTTTTTGTCTTTTCGTACCTTATGTGTTTTTGCTTATACCTTTTTGCTTCTTTTGCCTTTTCGTACCTTCTTTGTTTTTGGTTATGCCTTTTTGTTTCTTCTGTCCTTTCGTTCTTTCTGTGTTTTTGCTTCTGCCTTTTTGCTTATTTTACCTTTTTGTTCTTTCTATATTTTTGTTTTTGTCTTTTTGTTTCTTCTGCCTTTTCGTTCCTTCTGTATTTTTGCTTTTGCTTTTCTGCCTTTTTATTTCTTCTGTGTTTTTGCTTCTGCCTTTTCGTTTCTTCTATGTTTTTGCTTTTATATTTTCGCTTCTCCTATTATTCGCCTTCTCCTATCTTCTGTTCCTTTTCCGACCTCCTTCAGAAGATAGAATCCAAACTCAGGGTCTTTATCAAAATTATAGGTCTCTAAGCTTTCTTGAAAATCTTCACCCGATATCCCAAATATCAGTTATGCTACTTATCCCAAGGCTGAGTAAAATGATTAAGGTCAATGTTTGTTAGGAAATAGTAAAAGTAAGTCTTCCTGGTGGGGGTACGCTACCCTTACAGGACACACGTCCAAATGTCCCTTAGGCCGCCGAGCTCGTGACCCTTAAAGGCGGGATGTCCAACAATAATTCTATTAAAGAATTCATTTTTCAATAATCAAAAATACTATGACATATATAAAGAGTATATATACTAGTTCCTTCTTAGAATGGATAAACAAAAACCACTTGATTTAACAATCTACAATGATTATCTAAAATATTCTAACTATTCTTCATACTTGATGTACATAATACACCTATATATAACATTCTACAAACTTTAGTAAAATCTTATCTTGTGAGCTTTAAGAGACGCACACTAGTCGTGTGTGACGGACGCGGGTTCGTATTTAACATCAACGTGGATGCGGGAAGCAAAAATAGGAAAGAAATTCACACTGAGGAAACATGCTGACGAGAAAAATGAAACCCCTTTCTCAAGTACAATCCAATCAAACCTGTTACAAGGCGTATGTACACAGAATCTTGTCGACCATGTGGATTGCTTTCCAGGAAAACTTATCACATCTCACCGAATCACGACTACAAAACAAAACCTACTGAAAAATTACAAACTTCCTTAGACTTCAATTTGTCAAATTTCATTCATTAGCAGTATTGAGCCATCATAATGGCTTCAAGCGTTCATCGTCCTTCATGAAGATCCTCTGAGAAAACTGCGGTTCTGGAGATATTGTCATTGTCAAAGACACTTAGACCAGAGTAAGGACCAGACGAAAACATTGACGATGTCCCATCAGAATCAAAGGTATTAGAGGATTGTCTCAGGTTGGGTCGGTTATTGGAAGTTGACAAGGAATCCTGATGTTCAGTTACTCTTTGCACCATTTTAAGTGATTGTACCACTTCTCCCATAGTGGGTCTTTGGTTTGCCTCAGGTGCAACACAAGCCGCTGCAATAGTGCAGACTCGCACAAAATCTTCCTTCGGATATCTACCTCCAAGCCTTGGATCTGTAAGCTCTTCCAGCCGATCCTTGTCTCTCAGAATTGGCCTGGCCTGGATGAAGCACAACCAAAATTTTAGAACATATAATAAAAGAAAAATACGTGGGATCAGCCAGTTCATGGATAGTTGGAAAAAATAAACTAAGCATTAATTTCCTACTAACCCAGGTAACAAGATTTTCTTGCCCAGATGGTTGGGACATGTCAACAGGTTTTCTCCCGGTCAGCAACTCGAGAAGGACAACCCCATAGCTGTAAACATCACTTTTTACCAGTAGATGTCCAGTCATAGCATACTCAGGTGCCACATATCTGTCAAATAAAGGGACAGGACCACATAAATTTAGGACCGCCACAATGCAAGGAAGAAGAGGTTCTTATAGGAGTAAAACTAACCCAAATGTGCCCATCACACGAGTAGACAGGTAATTTGCTCTGCCTTCAGGTGCTTGTTTGGCTAGTCCAAAGTCTGCAACTTTAGCATGAAAATTGTTCTCGAGCAATATATTTGATGCCTTGAAATCTCTATGGATAACACATGGCTGGGAGTCTTCATGAAGGTAGGCAAGTCCTCTTGCTGCATCAAGTGCAATCTTCATTCTCGTATCCCAATCTAAAGGACAATTCACACCCAGGGGACCTGAGGCAGATGGAAGACAAGCATCAGTTGTGTGTTTTAAAAAGCGGGGAACATGTTTAATGTCATCATATATCAACATGCCTATTTACTAGTGTTCACAGGCTGTCTAGATGCAATTTCTCAAAGCTGTATCATCAAAGCTTATAATATCGATCAGTTCAACAATTATAACCTCTTTCTCTAGGATGATATCATGATATCAAGAAAATTACCATGCAGCCACGCCTCTAAACTTCCATTTGGAACGAGCTCATAACACAGTAGATTTTGTGAAGAGTCACGATTGCTGTAGTAGCCCACAAGTTTGACAAGATTACGGTGATGCAATCTGCTAAGCATCTCAACTTCAACCAAAAATTCCTTATCACCTTGTTGTCCTCCACTTGTAAGCCTCTTAATCGCAACCGCAGTGCCATCACTCAACACACCCTTGAAAACTCTACCAAACCCACCCTCTCCAAGTATGCTTGCAGCTTCAAAGTTGTTTGTAGCTTCTTTAAGTTCTTCATAAGCTAGAAATCTCGTACTTGTGGGATGTGGTAGAGAAGCTGCCACCGGAGGCGTTTGTACAGGCCTTGGCTTCACTGAGGAAAGACGAAAAACTTAGAGTAATTAATTAATAAAAGTTACTATTTGCAAGTGTTCCAATGCAAACAGAATCTTAAAGATCCTGTAATATAATGTTTTTGCCTTCATAGGGTGTCACAAACAAGGATTCACACTCCTCGTCAAAATAATGCTTAACTTTCCATCACCTAGTTAGTTTATAACGATACAATTTAAGAATACATAATCATATGATAATTAAGTTAAATAAACATCTGCAATTAGAAATCCATTTAGATTACTCATCATCACAGAATGAAGCACTATCCATCTAGATGGGGCAGAGACCTCAAATAAAACTATGCATAACAAGGTTAAGTTTGCAATTCAAGTTTCAAGCAAGCAAACAATAGTTCATAAAAGTCTTCCTTTAGTGCAAGACTTGAGTTTAGGTTATTCAGGAACATTTTCCAAGCATATACAGGCCAAAACACTACCCAACAGATAGTAAAGTCTCCCTATGAAAATTAGATGCATTCTATGACAGGCATATATTTAGATCATATTCCTCCATTCTTGTTCATCCTTCTCTGTAAAGTAAAAAAGAATTTATGCGTAGCAACCTCTAAGGAGGCCCTACAGGGTTATCAAAAAAATGATCTAGATTATCCTTTTTACATCAATTTTTGAGCAAAATATTTCTAACGCTCCTGAAAATGTCAACCTAACAGATAATAAGGAAGTGATTGGACCTAAAATAGATACATACCAGGTTCTTCAGGGGGTGACTCAGGTGGCTTTCCTTGATGGAATGCACATAAATAAATTACAAGTATACATATAACCACAACAATCAAGATGCCAGCTCCAATACCAAGAATAAGAACCAAATTTGAATGTTTGCTTCCACTTGATGTGCTAATTGTGGTAGACGCAGAAGATTGATGTGATGGTGCTACCTCTGGCGGTGAAGCAACCACTGGAGCTGCTTACAAAACAAAAACCTCAGTAAAATCCAACAGAATAGCATGAGCCTTTCTGATACTTAGGCACCAAAGCTAGTATCCAGAACAAAACAAAGTCATTTAGCAAATTGTACAAAGTTTGTAGTCATCATGTTTCTAACATCATTGCAGTATGCTCCATGTTGACATACACAGAAAAAGCAGCTGTTTGACTCAATCGGTGAATAAAACGAGGAAATGAATAGATTACAGCCAGATGTGTAAAGTGGAAAATGAATTGGCATCTTGATTTTGACCCCCTCTTTAAACAACTCAGGAAAACTATCACCTCATACTCATTGGCCCAAGTTTGCGAGGCAGATCATAATAATTGCCATTTCTAGATCTCCAATCCTTTGATAGATCTCATACTCAAAATTAGCAACAATCACGTTCCTCTGCCAAAGTAAGGGATTTAGCTTTCAAACGAGCTTAAGTTGCCCGATAACACTCCCTTTATTTTAACCGTGATAATGCTTTCCTACTCTCAACTCTATCTTAGGCTGCCAAGTAAGAAGTAGTCAATTCCTTTTGGTCTTTATGTTAGTAGTGCTCTACTCTTTTTTTTTTAATGTCGGTTGGGGAAATAATTCCCCATTCTAGCTGTTAGTTTATAGCTCCGGCCCTAGAATGGATTTCCCCTATACTGATCCACCTAAAGTGAGATTCCCAATTCCATGCCATATAGTAGAAGTGCTAGTATAAACTCTTCGCTCTAGTTTCTAGCTAAATAAATATATACATATACATGTACATATACTTCGTTAAACGAAGTAGAAATATACAGAAAAAGTAGAATGACATACTTTTTCCTTGAGATAATAAAGGCCTGAGGTAAAAACTATCTTTGTGACGCAATTAAGCCTCAGTCAAACTTACCTTGAGAAGGTGCTGGAGGCTTGTACAGGGTAAGATTGAGAAGTTCATAATCACCCACAAGCTTAGGATCAAAATGAACCTTATGAAAAGAAAGCAAAGAGTTTATCTTAGATGCATCACTGGCAGAGAAACTGATTCCTGTGTGTGGTGTAATGTCCATTGAAATATTTAGGCTTGATAAGCTGAGTACATAAAAGTTGATTAGCTCAATTTGAGAAACTAATAGGTCAAGCTGGGTAGCCAATTCTTGAAGAAACAAGCTCCAATTAGGATTTTGAGAGACATTTAGAAGGAGCAGGTCAAGCTTTATAGGATAGACACAGTGGCAATCATGACTCCCTCGTTTCAACACCATGTCTGATGTACAGCAATCTGGCAGAACGAAGAACATATTAGCATCTATATAACTTAACAGCACAATCACATATAAGCTTTAAATATGCGCTCATTTACAAATGCAAGCAACTTAAATGCACAATCACAACAATGATTACTATTATTACGGTTAAGTGACTTGCTCTTGAAGAACAGAAAAAGAAAACCAACATAAATCTAGTCCATGTCTTACCGGACATCGAAGGAGATAATGGCGGCTGCGCTAGACCCGTAGAGTTTGCACCAGCACCAGAGTGTGTTGGTGCAATATCCACCAATCCAACACCAGGATGCAGTAATGCACTCTTCTTCCTTGATGGTTTTGAAAAGTGAGAGCTAGTAGGCGGCTGCCCGGAAGCTATATGTGGGCCATCCTTAGGAGGATGGGATGGTGCTATCACACCTGTTGGTGCACCAAATGGTGATAAATGTTTTCTTCGCGGTTTATGAAAGTGCGGCAAGTTGGCTGGTGGGGGCAGATCAGCAGAAGCTGGTGCAAGCTCTGGATTGTCAGCTGAACTTGCAAGGCTGATGGGAATCGGACAACATAATACAAAAATAAGAAGCGGCAACAAACAACAGACTTTTCTTGGTATTCCTGCAACTCATAATCATGAGAAGAAACACTTTTAGACACATAGTTATGATTTTTGCAATAGCAACGCAAGATCAACAATTCAACATCCAGAATACCAAGTCTAAACAAACTAAAATTTCTAGAACGCCCACCAGAAAGTTTAAAAGAAAAGGACACCACGTTTCATGTTTATTCACCTTCAATTTCCATTGCAATATAACAAAGGGCAGTTCTTAAAAAGACTAGAATAAACGTCATTTCTGTTTTATGTATCTTGTAACTGAAATTTTCCAAATCGAAACAGCCAACTCTTAGTTTCACCCGAGCCTATACCTCACTGAAGACCTTCTACGCATCGAGCGCCTGGATACAAAGGCGATAAACTTGTGGATATACTTGTGCCGTAACACACTAATATTCCCATTTCAACTTCTGATCACTATTCAAAAATTCCAAAAATCCCCAATTTCCCTGAGTAAGAAGCAGAAATGGAAGAACCTTAAAGACTAAATACTTTACCAGATGTACTTGAAACTGTGAGCACCGACATCCCCACCGAAGCCGTTGATTCTCGCTAACTAAAGGTCAGATCTGAGAGATTTGAAGCAAAGCAATGGCGAGATCACAGTCTAAATGAGCATAAGAACCGAGAAGGAGAAGCAGAACACTACAAGCAGAAGTTACTTGTCACAGCAAGTGGGGGAGAATCCAAAGGTGGAGGTACAATCCTTGAAATCTCAACTCGGAACTCGTAAGTCGAAGCCAAAACCTCCATTACTGAGTGGAGCCAGAGAAGCTTGAACTTGAAACAAGTGAAAGTGAGAGAGAGAGCGAGAGCGAGAGGGGGCGAGAGGTTTTGGCGATGCCGTTAGTATCACTCTGTCGTTATTAGACGGGAGCTTTCGGAGTTGCCTTTAAATATATTTTATCCGTTTTGTTTTTTTTTGGCTGTTCTTCGATGAGTGAAAAAAATGAGAGTTAGTCGCAAGTTTTGTTAGGGATACATTAGAAGAGTTTTTATGAGTAGAATTTTTTT
>JANKYF010000009.1:36826476-36843042 GCA_029829435.1 Erythroxylum hondense
CAGCCTGCGCAGTCAACTGAGCCACAACCCGTAAGTTTATATCAATTTTGTTCTATACGATTTTATCTATTTTTTTAATGTCACATATTTGTATAAATAAATTATATAAAATAAAATTAGTATATAATTATAGATTTTTAAAAAAAAATCTTGTCTCCGTCAAGTGGTGTCTGCCTAATTCATGTCCGCGTGCAAGGGGAGGGCTTGTGCATCCCTCCACAAGACGCAATGTGGTTTCTGACTCATACAGATACCGTCAAGATGGGCATGTTTCTTATACTTGAAGCCGTTGAAAAGTAATATTTTGGGCTCCGTCCTATTAAATGTCAAAATCATAAAAGGTCACGTAAACCGACAAAACTGGAGCTACATTCACATGCACATGTGCAACTGCAACTGAGTTGAAAATAAAAAAAGGGCAAAATTGTTTTCTCAATTGAAGATAATGAACCTAAAAAGTATAATTTTTATATGCATAAAACATTAGAAATTCAATAGGAATTACATTTTAATAATAAAAAGAAAATTATTAAAATTAATATCCAATTGATATGGTTGCCTATAACGTGATTAGATATACATGCTAATTAAATGTGTCTCTTATTCAATATTTATTATTTATGGACTATTATATAGTCATATTAAAATTGGGAATAAATTCAAGAAATCAAGTTTTATGGGCAAATTCCAAATTTGTCTGGATTCAATCATCACTTCCGATCAACCTTAATGGACTAAGGCCTAGCTCAATCGGTTTAGGGCAGATGGGCTCATTGAGACATGACCCAATTAACTAAATTGCCTCAGTTCGTCGCCAACAAACTGAGTACAGACTTAGAGAGAGAGAGTCGAAATAACCCTATCGACAACTACTCCGCCTCCGTACACGGCACTCGAAGACTAAACTAAATTACAAAACAACACCCTTCTATCTCAACATTTCGGATTGGGGCTAATTCTAGGGTTTTCCAATGTCGAAGAGAAAATTCGGGTTCGAAGGGTTTGGCATAAACCGCCAAACCACATACAGCTTCGAGCGATCTCAACCTCCTCAACGACTGTACGTGCCTCCGTCCTCGCGTCACGGCCACGACAACTACGAGGACACCGACCTCGACAACATTGAGTACGAAGAAAACGAGGCCGCTGCTGCTGAGGACAAACGAAACGGCGCCGGTGACGCGGATGAAATCGACCCTCTGGATGCGTTCATGGAGGGGATACACGAGGAGATGAAGGCGGCGCCGCCGCCTACGGTGAAGGAGAAGGCGGAGAAATATAGAGACGACGAGGAGGACGATCCTGTGGAGAGCTTTCTAAAGGCGAAGAAGGATTTAGGGTTGACTCTGGCCCAGGATGCGCTGCACGCCGGTTATGACTCTGACGAGGAAGTTTACGCCGTCGCGAAGGCTGTGGATGCTGGGATGGTTGAGTATGATTCTGATGATAATCCGGTGGTTGTTGATAAGAAGAAGATTGAGCCCATTCCTGCTTTGGACCATAGCTCTATTGATTATGAAGCGTTTAATAAGGACTTTTACGAAGAAACGCCCTCAATTTCAGGTGAAACTAAGATTAAGTAGCCGTAATATGAATAGTATGAATTGTTTCTTGTTTTCTTAATTTTATTTCGATTTAAATTTCGTGTTTTTAGGGATGAGCGACCAAGAAGTTGTGGATTATAGGAAGAGTTTGGCTATTCGTGTGTCGGGTTTTGATGTTCCTAGGTCGATTAAGACGTTTGAAGATTGTGGGTTTTCAACTCAATTGATGAATGCTATTGCAAAACAAGGGTATGAGAGGCCTACATCTATTCAGTGCCAAGCTTTGCCAATTGTGCTTTCTGGGAGAGATATTATTGGTATAGCAAAGACTGGTTCTGGGAAAACTGCAGCTTTTGTGCTTCCCATGATTGTACACATTATGGATCAGCCTGAACTTCAGAAAGAAGAGGGTCCGATTGGTGTCATATGTGCGCCTACTAGAGAATTGGCCCACCAGATATATTTGGAGGCTAAGAAATTTGTTAAATCTCAAGGGATACGAGTCTCTGCTGTTTATGGTGGAATGAGTAAGCTTGAGCAGTTCAAGGAACTTAAGGCAGGTTGTGACATTGTTGTTGCTACTCCTGGAAGATTAATTGACATGTTAAAGATGAAGGCCTTAAACATGTCGAGAGCAACTTACTTGGTACTTGACGAGGCTGATCGGATGTTTGACCTTGGATTTGAACCACAAGTAAGGTCAATTGTTGGACAGATTCGGCCAGATCGGCAAACCTTACTGTTTTCAGCTACAATGCCCCACAAAGTTGAGAAGTTAGCTAGAGAGATACTTACTGATCCTGTAAGAGTTACTGTGGGGGAGGTGGGAATGGCAAATGAGGATATTACTCAGGTTGTTCAGGTTATTCCTTCTGATGCTGAGAAGATGCCTTGGCTTCTTGAAAAGCTTCCGGCATTGATTGACGAGGGTGATGTTCTAGTTTTTGCTTCTAAGAAAGCAACCGTGGATGACATTGAATCACAACTGGCTCAGAAGGGGTTTAAAGTAGCAGCTCTTCATGGTGACAAGGACCAAGCTTCTCGTATGGAGATTTTGCAGAAGTTTAAGTCTGGTGTATATCATGTTCTTATTGCAACTGATGTTGCTGCTCGTGGCCTTGACATCAAGTCAATTAAGTCAGTTGTAAACTTTGATATTGCAAAGGACATGGACATGCATGTTCACCGTATTGGTAGAACTGGTCGTGCTGGTGACAAGGATGGGATAGCGTACACTCTCATAACTCAAAAAGAGGCACGGTTTGCGGGTGAATTAGTCAACAGTTTAATTGCTGCTGGTCAGAATGTCTCCACGGAACTTATGGATCTTGCCATGAAGGTAATTATACTCAATAATTACTTTTTCAAGTTTGAGGCCTTAAAATGTCATTTATTGACTTGTTTAGAGTCTTTAAGTGATGCAATGTTGTAGGTACTGAGATCACTTGATCTGGCTTATGTTTATAGGATAACGATCATCTGTAATATGTGGAAAACAGCTGTTCAGTTAATTCCTAAAATTATTTAAGGAATCCAATAAATGCAACTAGATAGACAACTTGGCACACAACTTGGTGCCATTATATGAGAAATGAGAAGGTATTAGCTATAATATATGTGTAGAATTTAAAAGTTGCTCATTTGAAAAAGTCTCATGTTGGATTTTTCTTGTTGGCTTAACTCGTGGTTTCTTCTTATTTATCTTTCTTGGTGTGGCCATTTCTGTTTTATTCTATAATTAGCTTACTATGCTGTAGTATTATTGTAATTTTCTTCCACTATTTTCTCATTGACCAAATTATGAATGATATTATTAAATATAATTGATCTGTTGTGCCACGATTGTTAAGTGACATTTACCATGTAAATCATTAGGATGGGAGATTCAGGTCCAAGCGTGATGCAAGAAAAGGAGGTATGCTTTCTCTATTTTGCATTAAAGAGCTTGATAGTTATAACTCTTTCTATGTGCATATAGCTTGTTTCTTTATCTTAAAGTTAGCAATACCTGCTAGTGAATGCTTTTGGAGTTTACTTTAGCATGGATACCTTTTTTCCTTAATACAATGTGAGAGCTGATCTTTACATCATTTTTGTCCATTAAATTTCATTGCAAAGTACCCTGCCAAGAATTTTTTCTTGTCTGTTTGTGAAGCTCTTCTTTCCCCCTCTGGATTTGTAATATCTTCTGTGAGGTGTTTTCATAAAGTGTAATGCCGTATGCAGGTGGAAAGAAGGGTAAGGGAAGGGGTGGGAGTGGTCGTGGTGTGCGCGGGGTGGATTTTGGTCTTGGTATCGGATACAATCCAGAGTCCAATACTACCTCATCTCCTGCTGCTTCTAGTAGATCTGCTGCTGTTAATTCGCTGAGGACAGGAGTGATGGCGCAATTCAAGAACAACTTTGTTGCTGCTTCACCAAACTCTCAAAGCCACGGCTTCAGCAATAGACGAGCATTGAGTGGATTTGTCTCTGGTGGCTCAATTGGTGGAGATATAAATCGAAGCCAGACAACTAGTATGCTATCTGGATTTGTGTCTGCAGGTTCTCTGGGTGGAGACTCAAATACAAGTCAGCCGTTCAATCAGAATTCTTCGAGAAACACAAGTCAGAAGCACATGGAAAGGTTAGGTTTTCTGCTGACTAGCTCTGTTTCCATTAGCGTTTAGGTTTTTTGACTTTGTTTGATGTTTCCTTTTGGCTTTTCCAGTTCGAAAGATACGAGTAGAGAAAGGAGGAGGAGCTCTGGTTGGGACCGTTAGTGTTTATAAAGATCACTGAAAGTTGCCTTACTGTGACGAGGACTTATGTATTCTATAATGCAACTTGTAATAATATCATGCGGTTATTTATGCTTTAATAGCTTCTTGAAATGGCTTTTATTTTTCAAGCTTCTTTTCTTAGCTGTTAAAAGATAGCTTCATTTTGTTGTAATAGTTGTGAACTTGGATTTTGACAGGAATGTTCATAAAAATTACAAGATAGATGTACAGTCGATGGTGTTTGGCAAACAATTGTTCCACTGGTGAATATTGCTTGAGAAATGAGGGGAATTGTTCGTATATATTCTCACTGACCTTGTAGACGTAGTAATTGAAATATGTGTAGTGTTGAAGCTACTTCTTGTCTGCTGTCTCGAACAGGAGTGCCATCTTTCAAGACTCGTGTTCATTTTCTAGCTAAGTTCTGGGCATTGGTACTCATTTCGAGATAGGGGAGTGGGTTGATGATATCAACCCTAAGGCTAACTTTAGGTTCATCAAATACGAGTTGCATGTTTTGGCTATTTGTAGCTGTTGCATAAGCTTGTACTACGCATAGCAGTGCTTATTTGATATATACTTTTTGATTAAAGCATTTACAAGGATTTGTGATCCGGAGATCATGGATTCACGATCAGTAAACATTAAGCAGTTTATGCCTTAGGACATTGAATCACATTCAAGTTCTGTGCAATTTCCCTCCTCCGACTTGCAATTGGGCATATTTCCAGGCAAGGCTCTTTGAAGGCGACATCATCTTCAGGCAACGGAGGAAGAACCCCAAACTTGAACTGTCAGATTAGAGTAAAAGTCATTGCTAAGCTCGACTACGTTTGAAGGGTAAAAAGGTGTTTTGGTTGATAGGGAAGGAAAAAGATTTTCTGGTGAAAGGGCGTCTTTGCATATATTTTCAGTTTTTGATGTTAAAATAAGGAAAAACAAGCCTGCATAATAACTTCGATTCAGCACATGAAATTTTCTGTAACATTGTCATAACGTTGTAACTCTGTTCTAATCAATTCTGTCCACACATCTGTTCTTATAAACTAACTTCTTTCTACTAAATTTTATCCACATATTTATGTAAAATTGAAGCAAATATTTTTTTTCCGTTTTAGTAGGTGTCAAAAACAATTCACACAAATATTTGTTCCCGTTTTGGTAGGTGTCAAACAATAGTGACTAACATTATACCTGACAACTGTAATCGTTGAAATTAGGCTCCATCAGCAAAGGTACTCCCATGTAATCCTTGAAAAAGGTCTAGAGAGCAATAACTTAAAGTTGGATGATATGTAAAACGAAAATCCTTGACGAAAGTTCAAATAGTTCAGTACTTGATTTTACCTGCGTTGGAAATTTACAGGTATTCACACAAACCCCAACACATTTGCTTTCTTCTAAATACTTGCATCTTTCAACAAAAACCTGCACTCCATAATGCCATTACTTGGGTTCAGGATTGGTTGCTAATTAAACAAGACATATTATTACTAGTTTCTGGTAAGATAATCAAGGTTGAAGACACATTACCCCACTCTCCCAGGAGGTCCCATCAGTAAGATCAATATAATTAACTGTACATGTCCCCATAAGCCATTGACAAGTCACTGCCGTCACTCTCGCTAAAGAACACAATAAGTTGGATCAACTCATTAGGTCAACACTTAATCTGAAGCATCAAAGGAGACTTAACACTCACCAACCATAATGGCAGCTATTTTGCCTCCTGCCAAAGGTGATATAAGCAGTTTGAACAAATCCAAAAGAAGCGGAGGAAACAGGGACCTTAATATTCTAATCTGTCCCAATTAATAATACGCACATTATGAATCTGCAATATCAATTTATCTGAACATAATGAGTAAAAAATTTCTGCTGTACCGCTGAGTCTCTGGTGTCAGAGTTAGTTCTTCCAGTTAACATTAGACGGTTGGCTACATCAATCAACCCGTCATACCCAGGCTTCTCGGAATCCCAACCAACCTCCTGTCATCATTCCAGCTTTTAGTACAACATAAACCCAACAACTTGGGAACATGTTATCTTTCTAACATGTCTGACCTTGGCCATTTTGTTACGAAACAAAGCTAGGAACAAGTTGTCCAACAACTGGAGCTTGTATTCAGCTTTAACCTACAGATTGCAGTGCTCATAAATCCAAGAGGAAGAGCAGAAATTAAGAAAAGAAAAGACACGAACCGGTTCGGATCGAAGAGAGGAGCAGGAGACTTGGGAGCTAGGTTTGTGGAGCACATGTTCGCGAGGGCTTGAAGAGACAGAAAAGAGTGGACGATAAAGAGCCACCATTGCCTTCGTTTGCAAATACTTTTTGGTCGTTTACTGGAGTGAAGAAATAAATAAATAAAATCAAAATATGCCAAAGAACAGCTAATAGCTTACGACGTCGTTTTCCAAAATCTCAGTCAAGTAAAACCCGCGGTTCAGAGTGATGGAGGCGTAAAAGAAGCAACGATGATGCAGTCTCGGCGATTGGCGACGAACCCCAACCGTCTGATCTCCGCCGGATCATGGCTACTGAGGCAGCTGTGTACGACTGCGGAGGTGGCGTTGGAGACAACAACTCGTCGGGAAGCGTCAAGGAGGTTGTACAAGAGGTTGTCGGAGCTAGCGGCGACGGGAGGTTCCGTTAGGAAGACTCTGAATGAATATGTAATGGAAGGAAACCCTATAGTGAAATCAGAGCTAGTTAGTTGCATTAGAGAGTTGCGCAAGTATCACAAGTTTCAACACGCACTTGAGGTCTGTTCCCTGTTTCTCATTCATTTCCAATGTTATTGTTTTAGTCTTCAACTCCATTACTTACTATACTGATATGATATGCTATGGAGATAATTGAGTGGATGGAGAAGAGGAAATTGAGTATCTCACATGCAGATTGCGCCACTCGTCTGGATCTTATAGGAAAAATTAAAGGAATAGCTGCAGCTGAGAATTACTTCAGCAGCCTCTCACCATCTGCAAAGAATCAGATGACTTACGGTGCTCTTCTGAATTGTTATTGTAGAGAACTTATGCTTAACAAGGCACTGGATACTTTTCAAAAAATGGATGAATTGAAACTAATTACCAGTTCTTTACCTTATAACAATCTTATGTCGTTATATATGAGATTGGGCCATCCTGAGAAGATTCCTACCTTAGTAGCGGAAATGAAGCAGAGGACAATCCCCCTTGTCACTTTCACGTACAATATCTGGATGCAGAGCTGTGGAGTCTCAAATGATTTTGAGGGGGTAGACAAAGTGCTGAATGAGATGAAAGAAGGTAATAAAGGCAATTGTGATTGGACCTCTTATGCTAACCTGGCTCCAATCTATGTGAAGGCTGGACTTTTTGATAAAGCTGAATCAGCTCTGAAAGAGCTAGAGGCTGCAATGAACACTCGCATTCGTGATCCTTACCTTTTTCTGATTAGCTTATATGCTGGTACTTCCAACCTTGGCGAGGTAAAGCGAATCTGGAATTCGCTAAAATCTTCTTTCACTACTACAACCAACATGAGTTATCTAGTGATGTTTCATGCTCTTGCAATCTTAAAAGATGTAGAGGGTATCAGAAAATGCTTCTGGGAGTGGGAGTCCAAGTGCACTTATTATGATATGAGGCTACCAACTGTCCTTATAAGAGTCTATTTGGAGCAAGACATGTCCGATGAAGCTATAAATCTCTTTAATGATTCCCTTAAGAAGACGAAAGGACCTTTCTTTAAAGCTCGGGAGTTATTTATGGTTTACTTTTTGAAGAACAGTCAGTTGGATCCAGCTTTGGATCACCTAAACAAAGCTTTCTCTGAAGCTAAGGAGTCTGAATGGCAGCCCAAACAGGAGACAGTAAATAGTTTCTTTCACCATTTTCAGGAAGAGAAAGACGTTGAGGGCGCTGAGAGATTCTCCAAGGTTTTGAAACATCATAATTGTCTGGACTCCAATGCTTACAGTTCGTGGCTTAAAACATACATAGCTGCTGGCAAGTTGGCTCCTGAAATGCGCGAGCATTTGGAGGAAGATGGCATTGAAATTAGCCCTGATCTTGAGAACTTGCTTGAAGAGGTATGCCCCTAGTAGGTTTTAGCCATACATATAGATGACCAGCTTTGATTACGCAAAGAGCACTATTTGTCATCTGGCTGATATTAACAACATTTATCGCCATTGTCAATTTGTGGGCAATCTGTAGTAGAAAAGTGTGTCCACTTTGAAGTACTTCTAACGTTTTCAAGTTATAGGGGGGCAGCAAATTATGTTTTCCATTCTTTTTCACGCTGTAATTTGATCGAGTAATTAGTTCGGTTAGAAAACTTTGAACTTGCTGTTTGCAAACTGTTGGTTTAATGCTTAATTTGCTTTTCTACACTTTTGAGATTAGGTCATCCAGAGAGAGTTCAAACCACTGTGAATGAAATGAGACGTAGGAATATCTCTCCTTGTATATTGACACAACTTATTATTCATAGCTATGGAGGCTTAAAAGATATTGGAGTAGAGAGTTGCTTACTTAAGAGACGAAAAGGTTTATATTGTAGGTTGACTTAGCTCCACTTACTAGTGAAATCGAAGAAGACCCACTTATCGAGATTAGAAATCTTATAGCATAATTTAATGCATTCTACTTCAGGTAGTTAGAATACTAAGAAAAAATGAAATCGCAATGGTTGCAATGGAGCACTTACCAATTCATATTTCATGTGTAAGATCGGATTCGAGAGGGGGAAAAGAAGTTAGGGGGTGGGTCATAATATATGATCAAATCCACAATCCGCTTATCCAAAGAATAAAGCCTACTCATCCATTTTCATCCTTCAAGGAAACAACCCTTGTGTGTCGACGCCTAGCCGTTGTGATAACATGATAGTATTTGGTATTTATGTCTCCCTGACCTAACTACTGACATCTTGAGTATTGGTACCAATAAAGTTCTTCTTGACATAGAACCTGTGCCAGTTCAGAACGTAGATGATCCTCTAACCCTCAAAGAGACGCCAAATTCTCGTCTTTTAGTGCTTGTTGAATGCCTTCAAGGTGGGCCATGAGTCTTTTCTTCCGACGATAAATGTTACCAAAAATAGTAGAGTTCCAATGTTACAATCGTTTCGAAAAAGTTCTGAGCGCTTCACTAAAATCCGACATAGTTTCCAATTATCAGCAACATTGGCCAAAATTTGCATGTGTTAACCACGCTGACTGGAAGCTGAAAGGCTTAGGGGTCGGAGGGGAATGAATGCGTTGTTGGATTGTGATCAGAAGAGACCTATGGTCTGACTTCAGAAATGGTAGATGAGTGATTGTAGCGTGTTGGAAAGCAGATTGCCAGGAAGTAGAGCATAAAACTCAATCTAATCTAGCGAGAATTTGTCCCCTCCGCCAAGTGAACTTCGGCCCTGAAAACCCAAGGTCCTGAAGTTGGCAATATTGCACGCAATCTCGAAATTGTGTGTTGACTATCGGTTGTAGTCTAGAACCTCCTCATTTGTTATTGCTCTCCAACTTGGCATTGAAATCCCCACCCAAAAGTCACAATTTGGAGGTAACCCTGGCTATTCTCAGAAGCCTCACTGGAACAAGTTCATGTGATTCGAGATACGTTAAATACATTTTGTGCTGTCTCAGGACAACGCGTTATTCATGACAAATCGCGTGGCTTTTACTCCAAAAATATACATCGCTCGGTTGCGCATTACCTCAGCAGCGAGTTAGGCTTTAAGTAGACAACTGATCTAGGGCGTTATCTTGGCGTGCCTCTGTTGCATGAGAGGGTTAATAAACGAACCTATCAACATATTCTCGATAAGGTCCAACAACGCCTCTCAGGATAGACGATCAATTTTTTGTTGTTCGCTGGACGCCTCACTTTGACTCAATCAGTCATAGCGGCCCTTCTAATTTATACAATACATACGATCCACCTCCCTCGCAGGCTTTGTGACGAATTAAAGAAATTAATGCAGTAGTTTCTGTGGGGCTCAGCCAACGGCATGAAGCGGCTTAACCTAGTTAATTGGGATACAATTTGCCAACCTAAAGCAATGGGGGATCTTGGCATTTGGAAAATACGAGAAACTTGCATTACTAGCAAAACTAGGGTGGTCGTTGGTTTCAAAGCCTAATGCGTTATGGGTGAAAATTCTTTCGGCAAAGTATAATTTCGATGTCAACAATATTCCCACAACTTTTGATGCAACTGGTGGCTCAATCGTTTGGAAAAGTATAAGGGCGACTTGGCACGTACTAAAGGGCATGAAATGGATGATGGTAAAAGCTTGGGACCTCTTAATTCCTTTAACTGTGGCTTTTATTCCTCAAACTTCTTGATGACATATAATACACCCATGAAGGGTTTTTTAAGTCATTGTCTTTCATATAACTACCAAGGTGGTTATATGTTTGAATGAAACGTTATAAAGGCAAGATATAAGAAAAAAATGCATCAGTTGTAGAATACGTTTCTTTGTTTTCACAAAAAAAATAAAACAACAAGACACACGAAGAAAGAAGATCTTTGCAGAAGTTTGAGAACGTTCTTTAACCGGTGGAATCATAACAGGATCCAAGTACGTGATTACTGTTTTTATCCATGCATATACGATTGATTCTGTGTTATATGATCTGTTCATATGGTTCTAGAATATCTAACACTTCTATTGATCTCCCTGTTCAACACTTTGTGGACACTCAAGGAAATTGGAAATGGGAAGAGTTTCAATCCCTACTCCCTCTATCGATTTGCATAACCATTGCAGATACTTTCCCTCCTAAGCCCTTCTTAGGGCCAGATAAGCTGATTTGAGGAACTTTGGTCAATGGAAAGTTTAGTACAACGTCAATATATTCCATAATAATGGAGCATGAGGATGACTCGTCTAATGGATTTTGGAAGGCAATTTGGCAGTGGAAGGGCCCACAACAAATTTGCTCATTCATTTGGTTCCTTGCACACGACCGATTACTTTCTAATCAAAATCATGCCCGCAAACAATTAACTACGGATGTTGCGTGCTATCATTGTAGTCTTGAAGAATCCTCCCTACGTGTAGTACACAACTGCGCCAAAGCCCTCAGATTATGGAGTGCTTTCCCTTCACAAGTAATCTCATCTGACTTCTTCAATGTGACGTCCCATGCGTGACTCATTAGGAATCTACAGCAACACCAGCTCATCCTAGGTTTCAA
The DNA here is from genome assembly GCA_029829435.1 of Erythroxylum hondense. NCBI lineage: Eukaryota > Viridiplantae > Streptophyta > Magnoliopsida > Malpighiales > Erythroxylaceae > Erythroxylum > Erythroxylum hondense. Next base: position 36,837,973 of record JANKYF010000009.1, read on the forward strand.
TTGGTCGATTATCTTTGGGGTTGCTTGTTGGTTCTTATGGACCTGGCGAAATAAGGTACTTTTTACTGAAAACTTTGATTGCCCGACCTCACCCATACATCATATTTTGGAGTATGCCCATCAGCTTTCCATAGCTACGGTTTGGCAGAGTCGAGTAAATATTAGCCACCGCCCTCAATGTGAGCAATTCCTAGGCTGGCGCAAACCCAGGTGGGTCAGATTAAATACGGATGGAGTGTCCAAATAATCGACCTCCTCGGCCACAACTGGTGGGCTCCTGCATGATAGTTCGGGCGTTTGGCTTGATGGTTTCATCCAGAATCTTGGTTGGTGTTTCTCTATTTCTGCTAAACTGTGGGGGATTTTTTCCGAGCTTCAGCTTGCTTGAAATCTGGGTTATCGTCGGATTGAAATAGAAGTGAATTCTCTCGCGATTCTTCATATGTTGTCCTCCTCGGCCCAACGATCCTCGTCTCTCAATCCCTTAGTAATGAGTATTAAAGAGTTATTTACTCGAAACTAGGTTGTAGTTTATCGTCACATTTACCTGGAGGGTAACCGTTATGCCAACTGGCTCGTCAACTTTGCCGCTCAATTTGCCCTAGGAGTCACTACGTTAGAGACTATACTTACAGGATGCCTCTCTATTCTTCTGGAGAATATGTCAGGGTCTGTCTCCCTAGCATAAGCTTGTAATTTGTCTTGTATTTTCTTTCCCTGTAATCAAAAAAATAAAATAAAATAAAGCCTACTCTTCTCCAAGTCTCCCTCTTCTCTCTACGTCAGAAACACTCTCTTAAATGGCTTGTCTTTTTGACATTCGATCTTACCTAGAGATAGGATGAAGCATCCCCTCCCATTCCTTTTTTGGTGTTCCTTTCTTTCTATGCTCATTTTCTTTCCCACATTTTTTTCTTCAAAATATTTATTTTTGTATGCAGATAAGAACAGGTTATGTTAGTTTATCTGAATTTCTTAATTTCTACAATGACCTCTCTTGGTGCTTTTGAAGCAAATAAATTTCTCTTTTTCTTTTGATGGGTGTTTAGACAGATCTATCTTTCCTGCTATTTGTTACTTTTCCTCGTTACTTAAGAGGTTTTTTTTGTATTGATTGATAGATGTTTCCTTCTGATGTTATGAAGTTCGTTCTTCAACTTTTGGTGATTTGTATTCTTCACCTTACGGTCATTTTAATAGTTATTTCTGCTTCTTATGCTGCAATTTAGGCAATAGATTACTCCTTTATAATCAGTCTATATATTGGGTTGAAAGAAAAAGGAAGAAGAATGCAACATTAGATCAGAAAGGTTCAAGCTGATTGTTAAATACCCTCAGGGAGCAAAAGGTTAAAAAGGAAAAGAAACTGACGATGAAACAAGATCCACTCACCGGTTATCATCGGGCTACGAGAAATATCACAACTTTTTAATCATCCCAACTGACAATTACATCACCCCAAAGTCACTACTCATACCAACGTATAAAATCCTTGGGCAGGATTTTCTTTAATCAGAAGACGGGCTTTGTACAAACGATGTGAGATGGACGCCAGGACAGAAAAGCTTTGTAGAAGCCTAAAAGACATTAGATTTGATGCTGTAAGGTCACGCCATCTATCCCAATATCAGACTTGGGTTGATAATGTTCATCTGTATCGACCTCTTCAATTTCCTGAGCAAGTGCATTATTTGTGGAAAAGTTAGTATTCAGAATGATAGTTACCATTTGAGTATCTTAGCAGGATTTGTTGAGCAACTCCATCTAATTCTGACCATGCATGAGGCAAAGCTAAGAGTCGAACAAAATGTAATATTTCAGTATCGGTCACTGCAAATTTTACCATTTGTCACTCTTAACAAACAAGCAAACACAATTGTTGGTACTAGCACAAAGGCCCCCCTAAATCGTGGGTCAACGTTAGTTACACGGTGCTACTGCTAACTAAAACTGCACAGAGGATATGAAAATGAATAAAAATAGATAAGGATATCAACGAGAAAGAACTCAAGTTTTTTGTCACCTGAACAACATCTTCTCCCTTGACAACTCTTCCAAAAACAATTAACTTCTCACTCAGGTCGGGGATTGGTGCAGTGGTAATGAAAAGCTCAAACCCTTTGTCAACATGTTTTGCTTTGGAAGTACCAAGCATGAATGCCTCGTGCTTCAAACTGGTGTAAAATACCAAAAATTATTTTACATGTTCCACAGAATAGTAAATAAAGGGAGAAATATAGGACTATGGCTAGTAACCTTGTATCGAGCTTACTGGAATGTTTCCCTCTTAAAGTCCAGTCTTCTGCATGAAGATCGTTGACATCCCCTGCTTGAATCACATAATTCTTTATTACCCGACGGAAACGCATCCCCTTAAAGTGACCTTTTTGACTGCAAAACCAACATCAATATTAGTCGACAATCCTAACTCGGTACATGCTTTCTTCTATGATGAAATGTTGGCATCAGTTCTAGTTTGTCGTATGGATAAAGGAGAAAGGATTTTATGATAAGAAAAGCAAGGAAGTCAACCTCTTTCATAGTGAAGCATGCAGTTATCGATGTTTTGAGAAATAAGCAACATCTTAACAAGATATGCTGCACACGATGTGATTCATGAGCTAGCTTAAACTTCAATACGATCACCACACAAATTAGCAATAACAATCGTGTGACCATGTGATTGTGAGGACTTCTAATGGTTTAAGTAAGCACAACCACTACCATCAGGTGTTGTCAACCACTTTCTACATCTGTGATGTACTTGATTTTGACATGGTCAATCGCTAACCAGGGTCCTACATGAGCTTCCAAGCCCCCTTCCCCAATTCTAATCTTGGTAAAATGAAAACGAATTTTTCAAAGGAATGACACAGATCACAAACTGAAGGACACTAATCAACAAGAGCATCATCCAAACAATAACTAAAGAACCCAGAATAGAAAGAGTACTGGCATCGGTGGAGTAAATGATTTCTGGTACTCACCATAAGTCGATGAACTTTAAAACGACTCCAGGAGAAATATCCTTGAAAAGTTCCACTGTTATTAAACCTTTTGGTGTACTGAAAATCTAATCCAACATGGAGGAAAATTTATTAAATCATATAAAATCTTAATTATCCATCAAAAAAAGCACTATAATTAGTAATGCTGGAATCATAAATGTGGGGTTAGCTTGAGATAAATTCATCATCAGTGCCATGAGATCAAGCCCTCCCTCAATGAATTACTCCAGTGTGAAATGCTTCACCCTGATTAAATAGCTAGATCCTCCTCACCATGCCATGGTTCTGTGCACACTATACAAAATGACCATCCAACTAAGAACCAAACGCATCTCATCTTTTTTCCTAGTTGTTGGGTGGGTTAGGAAACTTCAAACACTATTTTTCTTCTTGGTGTATAGAAACAAGTGCTTCTACTTTATGCCTATTTGAGTTCAACATGCATTTCAGACCATAACCCTAGAATTTTGAACAATTAATGAACATGCAACATCAAACAGAGTATCAGAGAGATTAAAATGTCTGAGCACAAAAAATTACATACAGCATAGCCAGGGAGATCTGCTTTGTTTGAATCTGCAAATGCCTGATCAACCTACAGCGCATAAAGAAACCGATCCATGAAACACAATCCCATTATGGAAATAATTTTAAAGCATGCCGCGACAAACACAACCTTAAAATCTTGTAACAACAATGTTAGCATCAGTTGAAACATTTCCCATGATTCATACCATTCGTAACTGAAAAACTTAAACTTGGCATCATATCCATAAAATTTAAAGAGACAGAGAACAAATCGAGTAGTACCTCATAGCCTGATTCACCCTTCTGAGCCTGGAGTTTTGACCTAGAACACAAGATAGATAGATATGTCTTAAACTAGCAACAGACAACTTATCAAAGATTACAAGCATCGTAATTCTTTGCATTTAATCAAAAGTTCGAACTTCATAAAATAACTGATGGTCATAAGTAACTTTTCAGGAACAGGAAGAAGAAAACATAACGTTATAATTTAGTGAAGTAATCGAAACCTCAGCGACCAGTGTCTGTACGTAGAATACAAGAAGAAAACAGCCAAAAGAAGAATCAAGCTGCCAAGAAAGATGGTAGTTGGACTAATTCGACTCGGTCCCTTCTTCTTCTTGCTCTGTTGCAACAGAGCCTGAGGCTTGATCCTCGCCATCGAACCACACAAAACCTCAATAAATTCGACTCGAATTTCAAACTAAAGGTACAAGGATTGAATTTGATCTTCCTACAAAAAATTTATGTGTTTTAGTTTTCGTAAATCCTTGGAGGGTCGTTAGATCTGGTAAACTCGGGAGGTTCCTTATTCTGGATTGCGATATTAGATCTGTTCTGTTCGCCTAGGCTTTAAGTCCGCTGGGCCAGCTCCCGTTCTGGCCTGTAATTGATTTCGTTCATACTTCATGTAGGGGGATTACGACTGATTTCACTTATTTTAATGGTGCAATAGCAGTAATTAGCATGTCAAAGTGACATCCTGCCAACAGATGCGCGGATTGGCTCGTAGACTCAGCCCGTCAGGACTATATCGGCGTCACATATTTTGATGTACCACCCTCAAGGTGCCATAGTCTCTTTGTAGAGGATATGTCGAGGATCAGCTTCCCTCGACTTACTTAACTTTCAGTGTTTTCTTTTTCCTTTATGCAAAGAAAAAGAGTGACATCCTGCCATTGTAAAAGCTAACGGCTGGTCCGAGTTGACAAGAATTCAGATCCAGTTCGGGTCTAGAAGGCTGATCCGAAGTCCAATTAGAATTATACTAAAATAACATTATTTATTATTTCATAACGTTCTGAATAAGTTTGAAGCAAACTTAATTTGATCCGACCAATTGCCAATTCTAGTAATAATGAGTCGTAAAAGGATTAGCCTATTTAGGCTTGGTAAATGGTGATGTGAGCAAAGGCATGGATGACGATGTGGATGAAGGTGGTGGCGTGCATGGTGAAGGCGTGCATGGAGGTTTGGACTTGAAGAGGAGCTTGCGTGATCAAGGCCAAGGAAGAGAGCTTTCCATACCAATTGG
>JANKYF010000009.1:36847521-36858377 GCA_029829435.1 Erythroxylum hondense
AAATTTTAATAACTTTAAATTGATAATTTGATGCAAATGATAATTTGAAAAAATAAATTTAAAGAATTAAAAACTTCTATCAGTTGAAAGTGTGAAAATTTTATGAGATTGAAATTCAGAATCTGAGTTTGTAACCTTGGTGAAGTGTTACTTATTGATTGAATGCATATTTACAATTTTGTATCTTTATTTAAAAGTGAGTGACACTATGGCACTAACTAATATTACAAGCGCGGGTGATGCTTTAACGCTACAAAACCTTGTCTTTGACCAAGACTATTATGCTATTTTCACCGAAGAGAAACATATAAACCAAAAGTGCAGAAATTGAATATTCAGGGAAAAATAAAGCCTTTCTAGATGATTACAAGTAGCCAAATCATACAGAATTACAATTGAACTTGTCATGTCACCCTTTAATCTTTATCACACTACTTTGTCTCTGATAGGTCCCAATCAAAGCAAATAAAGTGTTGAAATGAATATTTTACTTAAGGTGAGAATAAACCGTGATGTTTAATTGGAATAAGCTCCCTTCATTGATGACTAAACCAAACTTAAATACATACGAAAATAACCACTGTTTCTTACTTCTCAGGACACAACTCTAAGAACTGAAACTGACACTATGCAACACAGAGAATTAATCAAACTAAATAACAACTAGTCCTATTTCTACGCAAACACTCAATGACCACGTTTAACTTATTCTAATTTAGTCAAAATAATTTAGTCGATTGTTTGCCTCATGCAAATTGGACTTTAATTGTTGTATCACAGCATCTCAAAAAACTAAGTTTTGATCAACATCATTGACAAGGTAACTTTCTACTTGGTACTATGAAATGGTGGGTGGTGGCCTACCATACAAAGCTTGGAACGAAGTCATTCCAGTAGATATATGATATGTGGTGTTTTACCAAAATTCTGCCCACGGAAGGAAAGAGTACCATTTATGGGGCTGCTGATAAACAAAACTTCGGAGGTATTGTTCAAGGCAGCGGTTAATGACCTTCGTTTGACCGTCAGTTTACGGATGATACGCCGAACTCATCTGTAGTTGTGTCCCAGACATCTTGAAGAACTCTTGCCAGAATCGACTGATGAATATAGGATCTTGATCACTAATGATAGACTTTGGCATGCCATGAAGCTTTACACCTTCAATGAATTTTTCGGCTACCGATTTTGCCGTATACGGATGTGCAAGAGCCATAAAATGTGTTGATTTACTTAATCTGTTAACCACAACCAAAATGAAGTTTTTACCATTTGAAGATGATAAACTATCAATGAAGTCCAGAGAAATATCATCCCAATTTTAGTAAGGAATAGGAAGCAGTTGTAGTAGTTCAGTTGGTGTCAACGTGTCACTTTTAATGCGTTGACATATGTCACAAGAAGCTACATAATTCTTCATGATTTTGTGCATGGATGGCCAATAGAATTGTTGGGCAAGCCTCTTGTAGATTCTCAATACTCTCGAATGTCCTCCAATTCGAGAATTATAAAATTCTTGCAAGAGTTGTTGAATGACATTAAAGTGTGGGGGCACCACCACTCTGCTTTTATAGCAAACCAACCCATTGTGCCAGCTGTATGGATTACCTGGGTTTTCCGTTGCCTATTTACTGATTTTCTTCATGTAAAAGTCATTCCCAGCTTCTGTTTTAATTGTTTCCCATAGTGGAGATTGAGATACAAATAAAACTTTAAGATAAGGACTTCCACCCACACGTGATAATGCATTAGCTACGTTATTTTCCCGACCAGGCTTGTATCGAATTTTATAATCATAACCCAGCAATTTTGTTACCCACTTTTGTTGTTCTTGTGTGATGATACGTTGTTCAAGCAGGTGCTTAAGACTGCGTTAGTCAGTGTGAATATAGAATTTTCAGCCAAGCAAATATGGTCTCCAAGTTTGAACGACATGTAGGATTGTCAACATCTCTTTTGCATAAATTGACCATAAACGCCTTGTGACTCCTAAAGCCCGACTTAGGAATGTGACAGGTTTTCCTTGCTGCATCAAAACTGCACCGATGCCATCTGTAGAAGCATCTGACTCAATGATGAAAGGCTCATTAAAATTGGGCATGGCCAATGTTGGAGTAGTTGTCATAGCTATTTTGAGCTCATGAAAGGCATTGTCTGCGTCATTAGTCCATGTAAATTGTCCCTTTTTTAGAAGGTTGGCAAGATGGCGTGCTATGATGTCGTAGTTATAGACAAATTTTTGATAATAACCTGTGAGTCCTAGAAATCCACGTGACTCAGGGACATTAATAGGCTTAGGCCAATTCAACATGGTTTGAATTTTTTTTTTATCCATCTTGACTCCCAGGGTAGTGGTGATATGACCCAAGTATTCTAATTCTTGAAGAACGAAAGCACACTTTGTGAGTTTGACAAAAAATTGATGTTGCATTAATATTTCAAAAGCTTTTTGAACATGTTCAAGATGCATGGTCCAATTGGGGCTATAAATCAAAATGTCATAAAAAAGACCAGTACAAATTTGCGAAGGTACGGACGAAAGATAGAATTCATAATTGCTTGGCAAGTAGATGGAGCATGACACAGACCAAAGGGCATGACTAAGTATTTGTAATGACCATTATGGGTACGAAAAGTTGTTTTAGAAATGTCTTTAGAATGAATTCGTACCTGGTGGTAACCTGCTAGTAAGTCAAGTTTAGTGAAATAAGTAGCTCCGCGGAGTTCATCAAGCATGTCATCAACTGTAGGAATTGGAAATCCATCTTTGATGGTTACCGCATTGAGTGCGTGGTAATCCGTGCAAAAACGTCAAGATCCATCTTTTTTTTAACCAATAAAACAGGATAAGAGAATGGACTACACTAGGTCTTATAAACCCCAATTTTAACATGTCTTGCACTTGTTTTTCAATTTCAGCTTTTTGAAAATAGGCATACCTGTAAGGTCTCACATTGACAGGTTCAGTGCCTTCCTTCAAATTGATATGATGATCCACCTCTCTTGGGGGTAGAAGTTGTGACGGCTATTGGAATAAATCTTGGTACTGCTCCAACAATGCTTCCATTTCAAGATGAATGTTCGTGGGCCCCTCTGTCGTTTGAACGCAAATAGCAAACATGGAACTCCCTTGACGAGCATTGTTAGAAATTGCTTGCGTAGACATAGGTTGAATAACATGTGCATCTATTCCTTGTAACTGTCGAGATTGGTTATTCCATTGGAATTCCATTGTTAATTGCTTCCAGTTGCATGCCACTGTTCCCAAACTTTCCAACCAGTTGATGCCTAACACCACATCCAACCCAATTAAAGGTAATGCATATAAAGTGATGATAAAAGGAATGCCCTGAAGAATAATCTGAACATTATCGAATCTGCCTTGACATTTTAATGATCCTCCATTTTCCACCTTGACGTTACATGGTGTGGTCGGAACCACGGGTAATTGTAACATATTAGCGATCTTTTCATTGATAAAATTATGAGTAGATCCGCTATCAATCAGAACCATCATTGTGTGCGAGCTGATTTTTGCCATTACTCGCATGGTTTTATGAGTTGTCCATCCTGATAGAGCATGTAATGATATTCTGAGTGGCAAATCTGACGATTCGTGAATTTCCTCATCCTCCACTTCTCCATCATCTCCCTCTAACAATAAAAGCTGTGGCACTTTACATCGATGCCCAAATGTAAATTTCTCATAGCAATTAAAACAAAGTCCTTATGCTCATCACTTTTGCATCTCTTCCTAAGTGAGTCGCTTCATTGGAGTATCCGTCTTACTTTTTGTTAGAGACGAAGCAACTTGTTGAACATTTGGTCGTGCAACTTTCTTCAGTCGGATTAATTGCTCATCTTACATTCTTGCCAAGCTAATAACCTCCTTTAATGACTTTGGTTTGAACATCCTGATTCTGTCTGCAATTTCCGGTTTAAGATCACCCATAAACATGCCAACTAAGGCCTTTTGTGTCCATCCTTATACTTTATTCCCTAGCTTCTCAAACTCCCTATGATAATCTCATAATGAACCCAGTTGTTTTATTTTTGATAGGGCTTCATCAAAATCCTCACAATCCGTAGGTCCAAACCATTTCCATAACTCCTCAACGAAGATCTCCCACGTCACTTCTTTTCCTTCCTCTCAATAAGCCCCTCGCAACCATTGCCACCACTGGTTGGCTTCTCCTTCTAAGTGAAATGAAGCCAAAGACACCTTTTGTGAAGCTAAGGTGCCTTGATATTCAAAGAACTGATCCACCCTTGTGAACCATTCAGTAGGATCATCATCCGAGTACTTTGGAAACTCAAGTTTGACTGACTTAGAATGGAACATTGGTCGTTCTGACTCCTAAGATTCCTCCCTGTGACTGCGAAAATGGCTTGCATGGTCTTTAGAGTTGCTGTTGCTTCCTTCTTTGCTAGAAAGCACCGCCTCAGAAAATTTAGTCATAATATCCTCCAAATGGCTCAGCTTGTCGTTAACACCATTTTCCATCCGGCTGACGTTGTCTTGTAGTTGTCCTAAGTCGGCCTCCAAACTCTCAATATGTTCTTTGTTAGTCGCCATTGCTCTGATACCAATGATAGGTCTCAGTCAAAGCAAACAAAGTGTTGAAATGAATATTCTACTTAAGGTGAGAATAAACCGTGCTGTTTAATTGGAATAAGCTCCCTTCATTAATGACTAAACCAAACTTAAATACATACGAAAATAACCACTGTTTCCTACTTCTTAGGACACAACTCTAAGAACTAAAACTGACACTATGCAACACAGAGAATTAATCAAACTAAATAACAACTAGTCCTATTTCTAAGCAAACACTCAATGACCACGTTTAACTTATTCTAATTTAGTCAAAATATTTGGAATTCTTCTTTGGTACCCTCTGTGACCTTCGTGACTTATCAACCTCCACACACAAGCTCTGCACTTTAGTCTTCTTTTCTGCGCTTCACTTATTTCTTTCCTTCTGGTTTTTCCCCAATCTGCTGCAACTCATACTCTAGTTAAAAAGTTCCTAGTTTTTCCCTAATCTACTCCAACTCAAGCCTTTCTGCAATCTATTGCAGTCTTTGGTATTTCAAGAAAACCACATGCAAGCCCCTTGGTTCCTCTGTTACACTCTCGCAGTGAAGATGGAGATTTGCCTCTTTCTCTTCTTGACAACTCCAATGCTGCCCATACTGAAATATCTCTAGTAGATCTCTCTCCAATATGGTTAGTTGCTCTCTCTTCTTTTTCCCCCAGCGAAATTCTAGTAGTCTCCTTTACATTTATTTTCATCCGTTAGAAGACCGAAGGGGGATCGAATGTTATTGATGATTTTTAGTCGGGATCAAATGTTAACTAAATTATCCTAAAATGAGATGACTTTTTGATAATGATGATCACGTATTTGCTTTTGTTGAGTTATGGTAGTAGAGTTGGTTTGTGGGTCTTTGAGAAACTAGCGGTTTCTAAAAAAGGAAATGAGAGCTGAGCAGAGAAGACGGTGAAGAGTAAAGGTGAGATGGTCGAAGAGTAACCAGCTCCAACCTGTTTATTGATAAACTGACCAGTTCGGTTGATTTTTATATAAACAGATTATTACACTAAACTGAACCGGATAACCAACCGATTTATACTATTTTCAATCGAACTAGTTCGTTTAGTTCAAATTTTAAAACATTGCATTTATGTCTTGTTTCTTGTGTCACAAAACATATTATGGGTTGATCAATGTGAGTTCGAACCATCGTCAATTTCCTATTCTTAAATTTTAAAATTTTTTGCATTTTAGACTAATTTAGAGTTAGTTACTTTTGGGATTTGTGACTTTTTTAGGTCCTTTCTTATGATCGAGTCATTTGGAATTTATAACTGTATTTGATACTAAATTTTCTTTTGGCTTTTATTGTCATGATTTACACAAATAAAAAAGGAGTCGCTCTTTAATACTAACTTGCTTTTTGTCCATGATAGCAAAAATTCAACTGCACTTCATTACTGTTAGATGATGTTTCGCTTATTTCTATCTTCTATTTAGATTAGATTTTAGATTTACAAGTATAAGACTCAAAAGATAGGGACGTCAATATGCTGGGTCAGAGCTAACCAACTCCTAGCCATGCCCGACCAAAGGCTAACTAGCCAGGATGGGGCACGGGCAAGCCAACCTGGCCGACCTATCTTTAATACTTTTTAAAATAAGATTAAAAATGACATTGTTTTTATCATTCCGATATAAGCACGAGCTGGGTGGCCTATGACTCAATTTGGCCAAACAATTTTAGTCCATAGTTTGCCCATAGTTCGGTCAACTTGGGATAAAATCGAACTAGGCCAAACCAGGACTAGCCAAATTTGACATTTCTACTCAAAGACAAAATGGGAAAGAGAGAGAGAGAGGGTGAGAAAGAATCGTACGAAAGCCTTTCGGCGTCAGGGAGACATATATTGAATAAGGGGCATACAAGTCATTATCAAATTAATCTACTAAACAAAAAATTAAAATTTAATATTTTAATTAAAAAGACTATATTTTATGACAAGTAAACATAAACAAACTTATGTCATTATCACGTACGTAAGTCAATCTCAATAGTTTATTTTTAATATAAGAAAAAAGATTAAAAGGCAATCCACACATTTTACAAAAAAAAAGTTAAAGAAGTTATTACCTTTTTTTATTTTATTAGTAAGTTTTGTTTATAGTCTTATTTGACAATCAGCATATTGCATTAACTGTTAATTAATTATATCAGCAATTAGCGGATTAACATATTTTTATGTGTGTAATCTTATTTGATAATCAGCGGATTGCATTAACTGTTAGTTAATTATATCAGTGATTAGCAGATTAACAAATTTTTACGTGTGCAATATAATAAGAACATGACTTAAAAAAAGATTAGAAATACTTGAGCTTTGAAATTTAAACTTATAAAAATTATGAATGCTTTTGTTGAAAATTAATACTTATAAGTGTATTTACAAATGCAACTATATATTATATTCACCTTTAGAATTTGAACGCATGTAATCTATAATTTAGATCAAATCTTAAGATAGATCACATCTTGTTATGCCAATTCATGGTCAGTTGTAGTTTGTTTAATATTTAATTTCATAAGTCCTGTTTGAAACTCACCAAAGACACGATAAGTTAGTCTTCCTAGCTCAATAAAATTGAATGTCGGTTAATAAGCAATTAATAGGAGCAATTTCAAATGAAGCATTGAAGCTCTTCACTGATAAAAGTTCTCACCAATTCCTCGATTTGCACACCAACACGTACGTAGTCGTAAAATACGTATGCAAGAAACAAAAAAGAAATACAAGCAAGGAGGAGCAATTCCAATCTGACACCTTTGTCTACCAAAGAAAAATAGTGGATTAGGTATGGTGATCCGAGACTGTAAGGGACTTAATTGTGGAGGCCAGTTACTGATCTTACCAGGCTGGAGGGACCCTCAAATAAGTGAAGCATTATGTTTTTGCGAAGCACTAAGCTGGATAAAGAACCTCCCTTTTGCTCCCATTTGTGTGAAAACGGACTGCCAAATAATTACACATTTCTTGACATCCACACAACTTTTCTTCTTACTTTTCGATGATTCTTGAGGATTGTAAAGCTCTTATTAATGAGCATCGGTTTATTTCCATTGCTTTTGTCAAGCGACCAACGAATCAGGTAACTCATACGATAGCTCGAGCGGTCAATTCTATGTCTGATTTTAAATGGGGGTATGCCTGCCCACTTTTCTGTATGACGTTTTAACTTTCGATATGAATAATATACGCTGAACGCATCTGAAAACGTTTCAAAAAAAAAAGATCAAAATTAATGATCTTGGGCCGATTTGTACGGCCTCCGGCAGAGGTTCTTGGACTTTTGAGCCCATCTCTGATTGCTTTAAATTTCGTTGTTGCATTAAACGGCAAGTCCTGCCTCTATGCTCTTTTCTTTTTTTATCAGGGAGAGAGAGGGAGAAAAATGAGGGAGGTCTACAGGACATATTCAAATGCCATTTTCATTGCCGTAGCTTCCTTGGCTGTGCTTTCTTTCTTGGCTCTAACAAAAGATTTCAATCATTTCTCTTGGTTCTATATCTCAGCATCTCAGTGGCATTGGCCCACCAACTTCCGAATCACTTCTTTTCCACCAACACCCATCACGGTATTGATCATCATGTTTTCTCTGTAAACTATTGTTTTAAATCTGCAGATAAGAAACGATTCAAAGTGCAGAAGTTATTTCCTAGTTTAATGATGATGAGATAACGATAAAAAGTTTTCTTCTTTTCCATGGCAGGATGAAGGGCAACAGAGGATAATAAAGAAGCAATTAAGGTGGTTTAAAGATATATCTGATAAAGAAAAATACAGGGACAAAAAGAACGATGAAAAACTAAAACAGCTCGAAACAAGTCTTGCCGTGGCTAGAGCCCTGATAAGAGAAGCATCGTTAGATCACAACTGCACTTCCTCATCAGCTCTTGACGATGATGTCGACTCTGTTGCACATGGTGACATTTACAGGAACGTATGTGCTTTTCACAGGTAAGTATATTATATATTTAGCTTTTACACATATGAACATGTCATCCATTTCCTGATTAGGAAGACATATTAAGATAACACAAGTTTTAAAGTGTATGAATTTTCTATTAAAGTTGAAAACTTTGGCTGAGTGATATTTATGCAAAGTTATAATCTATATATTTGACTCAAGATTAGAGTGATCTGGAATACTTTATCCTAAGATCAATTGATAAAGATTATCACAAAAGATCTATATGATATTTAATTTCCAACTTTTTATTGTATTCAAGTAACCTTTTTTTTTTGGTTGAATTAATTATTCAAATATTCTAAATATATACAATAATATATCGTCATCTAAAAGAATATTTTAAAGATGTCAATAGTTATGAAATAATAACTATTCCTAATTTTACAGAGTAATTTAGTTTGAACTTTTAATTTTATAGAAGTTACCAGCTAATGGAAAAGCTATTCAAGATCTTTGTCTACGAAGATGGAGATCCTCCTCTGTTCCATGATGGACCTTGCAAGAGTATATATGCGATGGAAGGACTGTTCATTAACTTAATGGAAGCAGACACCAAGTTCCGGACCTTAAACCCCGATGAAGCTCATGTTTTTTTCCTACCTTTCAGTGTTGTCAGGATTCTCCAACACCTTTTCCATCCGCAGATCAGAGACAAGGCTGTTCTTGAGCACACAGTTGTTGACTACGTTCACATCATTTCTCATAGGTATCCATATTGGAACAGAAGCCTTGGGGTCGATCATTTCATGCTTTCCTGCCATGATTGGGTAAAAACTTCAACACCCTTTTAAGGAATGATTTTAGATTCTATAATAACTCATTCATTGACATGGATTAATCGACTATCACAGACAAAAATGTTAGTGTTAGTACCCCTTGTATAGTTGTATTAGAGAAGTTGTCGTTTGTCTCTTCTAATTTTTTGCTTCTGTTTCTATAGGGACCGCGGGCAACTTGGTACATGCGTCTGCTGTACTTCAATTCGATTAGGGTCTTATGCAATGCAAACACTTCGGAGCATTACATTGCAAGGAAAGATGCATCATTTCCAGAAATCAATCTGATGACCGGAGAAACCGAGGGCATCACCGGAGGCTTACCCCCGTTGAATCGGACAATCTTAGCATTCTTTGCTGGTAAGATGCATGGTAAACTTAGGCAAGCACTTTTTCAGCATTGGCTGACAAAAGATGAAGATATTCTAGTCTACGAAACACTCCCCGAGGGACTTTCTTATTATGAGATGATGAAGAAGAGTAGATACTGCATTTGTCCAAGTGGGTATGAGGTTGCTAGTCCAAGAATTGCTGAGGCAATATATGCAGAGTGTGTTCCAGTATTGATTTCACAACACTATGTCTTCCCCTTTAGTGATGTTCTTAATTGGGACTCAATGTCAATCCAGGTCTCAGTTAATGAAATACCAGACCTGAAAAAAATTCTGCTTGGAATCCAAGAAGATAGATATCTAAAAATGTACCAGGGAGTGAAGCAGGTACAGAGACATTTCGTGATAAACGATCCTCCCATAAGGTACGATGTTTTTCATATGATAATCCATTCAGTCTGGCTCCGAAGACTGAATGCACAAATCACTGGATGATCTACGGAAATTGCCAAGGTTAGGATCAAGTTGCTCGACTTGATGGCCAACCTTATAGCTATACAATTTCATGATCTTTGAGATTACAGGACCAAATCGGATAGAGCTAATAGAAGATCGCTCACACAGGTCCAATAATTGTCTGAAGTAGTTCCTCCATATGTATCACATTTTTGGCTAACTTGTTGATATCTTGCTGTAGGTGAATCCTCAGAAAAAGCAGTTTATGGTCCAAATATTATCGTTTTAGTTGCTGTAAAATGTTTAGTGGTTAGAGGTTAGAGTGGGAGGATAATGGAAGAGTGCAGGTAAGACTGTGCCTGAGGAAGAATGTTATGAAGAAACGTTGGGTTGACATCTGACAATGTAACTTTGACATCAGAGGAAATGTTTGTTTATGGTTATGCTCTACATCTTCCGACGTTGATAACTGTGAGGTCAATCGGAAACAGAGATATAGAAACAGAGTGTTCCAGCAGGTCTTGTCAGCAATAAGCGTGGACTTCCTGCATGGTAATTAAAGGCAAAATTGTGAATACCATTACTCACGAAGTATATCAAAACTCTATAACTTTTAATTAATATTATAATTTTTAAAAACTAAATAGGAAGTGAAACATTAAAAAAAAAATAAGGCTTAAAATATTCTACTGATATTAAACTATTATAAAATTATTTAGCAATTA
>JANKYF010000009.1:36911638-36939710 GCA_029829435.1 Erythroxylum hondense
TGTTTCAACTCCAAGGCCTCCCCTCATGTACCAAGCACCGCGCTTTCATGTCCGATGTTGGGCTCCGAAAACGGGGTCCAACACTTGTCAACCTTATATCCACCTTTATGATACACATCCCTCCAGTCAGCCTTAAATAAAATGATAATAATTCCCCGTGATAATTTCATTGTATGATATATATCAAAACAATAAAATAATCCAAATTGTCGGTTTTCACATCACCTTTTACAAAAATTCCACTATTTTATGATTTTAATTTTAAATCTCTATCCTTTGTGTTAAACCTTCAATCGTTGATGAGGGAGCTTTTATATTGATAAACTTACCTATCTGGCCCATAAGCCAAATGCAATAATTGATCACTATCCATTTCAATTCTTTTATAGTGCAATACGGTGACCTATCAAGATTAATGCCCATTGCATATTTATATTATATAAATGATAATTTATAAAAGGTTATAGGTGAAAATATATTTATAGTACTTACATATTTCTTAAACTACTGATGGAATTCTTTTTAATATCTTCTTTCTACATTTTTAGGGTCCTCCCTCTTACGTTTTCATTTATACATGCGTCATATTAAAAATAAGTAAAATATTGGTAGTTACGTAAAGAATGTAGAAACCATAAAACAAATGACGTAAAATGACTAATTTCAAAAGTTAAAAGAATATACTCCAGAAACTCTCTGAATTCTTCACAATTTTCTAACACAATCATTCTAGTTTGAGCCCATTCCTAATAATATATATTATTTATTTTAATAAAATATGATGAAATTATATCCAAGTAAAAATTTGAACTAAGTAAAAACTTTATAAGGGGATATGCTATGGGATTCTGACAATAAATTTCAATGCATCGAGCATTTTCTGCAACAGGGGTTTTAAGACTTCTAAGGTTTAAGGTCCTTTAACTTTTTTTTTTAATACAAAGAGGCTAAAACTAAACTAACTCAAAGCTCTAGCAAATAACATTCCTTGCGCATCACGAAGGATTAGCTCTTGGACACCTAAAGGGGCTCCTGGAGGATGTGTAGGCCAGGACGTAACACGCCTACAAACATCGCCAAATGGTCGGCACACTGGTTGGGTCCTTTAACTTTAACGCTCTCATAAACACAAAAAACTTATAATCTCTCGAGAAGATGAATTTTATGGCTACTCTCTCTTGTAAAGCCTATCGTTCTCTTCTCTCAAGCCCAAAAGCTTCCCAGATCTCCATGCCCTTTTACACCTCCTCTTCTCAAAACCATACTTGGATGAGTCCACTTCCAACTTAGATGCACCCCCATAGTCTTAGGCTACCAAGGAGCGAGAGATCTATGATCGACCACTCGAGAATGGACAAGTTTTTTATGGGTTACCGTTTGAGAATGGATATTGTATTTATGGGTTCATTTCTGTTTTAAACCTTTTGGTCTTATTTCCTTTTACTAAATATTTTATAGTACTTTGTGTTGATGTGAGAGTTATTTGCTTTTTGGGTGTCATTTTATAGGCAATATTAGTAGGGAGGTTGGGCAGAGTCCACTACAGAAAAGGTTAAAGGGTGGAATAACTATGACAATGTCAATGGGGATAGGTGGAATTCGTAACAATAGGAGACCATTTGACCATGAAGATCCAAAGGATTATGCCAACTGTTTGTATGCTCAATGGTATAGGGTTTCAGTCTACCTTTTTCATGTTGTGCCTTTGTGAGATTTTATGTCGAATTGATCTTGTTTACCTAGCACTTGCATTCTTATTTATGTAATAATCAATTGTTGACATTGATTCACCTTTAAAGCAATGAAGTTGACCAGAGAACCTTATGGTTCTTTCATCTCTTTTCTAAAACCCTCTTCTTTTTCTTTTTGTTAATAATAAAACAGTTTGGCCTTTGCAGCTTTGTGTATGTTATAGAATTGAAAAACAAAGTATTTGTTAGATTATGCTTTCCAAATAGTCTTTGGTTGGCAATAACATTGAAAAAATTGTTCTTTTCTTTCATCTCTTATTGCCTATAACCAAGTATCCAAACAATTTGTATCATTTGTTGTTTTAATTCAATTTGTATTCATATTTTATGAATAAAAACTTTTGGTATACTGTTCATAACCAGATCAAAGACTTTTTTACTTGCAAAGCATTCTTGTTTCTTCCCTTATTCCCTTTTGTCCCATATTTTTCTTAGACATTGCTCTTATATTGGTTGAGCAATGTAATATCGTAGGCATCATGGAAAGTAGTAGTTGCCACTTTAATTTATTTCATACTAAGTAAAATCAATGGATTGCTTCCATTTTTATTGAATTACATTGTTTCTACTTAAGTACCCAATATTCTCTTGTCAACATTTAAATGAATTTTTTTGGTGAGAAAGTACAAATTTTAACTTGTCTCCAATCGTAGTTCTTGCCAACTTTTCCCTTAGTTCCTCTCAATATTTTATCACAGTAACAACAGTTTCAGTTTTTCCTTTACTATAGTGAAATTTTGTATATGGAGGGTAACTTGGACAGTAAAGTATTTTCTGATCCAATAACTGGTCTTATCCAGCATGTAAGAGAGATTGTTGTTTGTTTAAATGGTATGCAATTGCTATGTGCACTATATATTTAGTTTGTTGATGGAAGGGTTGATAATGTGCTTTGAATATCTTTTACCTTTTCTTTTGTAATTCTCAACTGTCCGTTTAAAGAATACTATGTTTTCTTGAAAGTAGGCATATAATTCCATGTATATTATGCCTCATAAGTTTACACTCGAGATTTTATATCTCTGCTAAGATCAAGTAGAGCTTTAGTTTACTTGGGAAAAAACCTTTGTGTTTTCACTCAATTATGTTATTAAGAGGCTTACTTGTATATGACATTCATGTTTCTGTTTATCTCTTGTTTTTAGTACCTTTAGCCCATAAAATAAACTTTGAGATTAGCTTTTATAATATTGACTTTTAGGTTGGATTGTGTTTTTAAGCCAAGGAAGCAATGACCGGTAAGCAAGTCCCAATGAACTTAGAGGTGTTGGTTACAACTAAGCACTATGGAATTTATTTTTACTAAAACCCAATTTCCTATTTCTTGTAATTAATTTGTTTATCTTGTTCATGTCAATTCAATTTTGGCATCACTTATCAGCTTTGGAAAATGCTTCTCTCTATTTTCCCTTATACATATATGTATATGAGTACACACACACACACACACACACACACACATACACTTACACACTTACATTAGTTAAATTGATAGTTTTATTTGTGACAATAATAAACAAATTAGTGACATTATTTTTTGTAAGAACAAATTTTCATTTTTGTGAAAAAATTATGTTGAAACTTTTTCCTTAAAATATTAGTGACCAATAAGTAGTAGACACTGATAAAGAAAGCATGAGTGACAAACATTTTGTCACTATTTTTAATTATTTTAGTGGCGATGATGTTGTCACAATAAAATGAAGTACTATTATAACTTTATTCATCACTACTTTATATTACTTGTGTTGACAAACGTTTTATAAATATATAAAGTCATTGTGACCATATAGTTTTGTCACACATTTCATAGTTTTTAGTTTCAATACTTTTGTCACAAAATTGTTGCATAATTGTGACTTTTTTCAAAATTAGTCAATATTTCATTAATGACGGAGGTATTTGTGATAGAAGGTGACAACTTTAGAAATTGGACACTATTAATAGGAGGGACTAATATTAATTCTTTTAGTGATAACTTTTTCTTCCATTAAAAATAAAATTTTATATAGTGAATATCTTAGGAGCTTTAATAAAATTGATTGCCTTCATATTGTTCTAAATTCACCCATTATTATGAAATAAACATTTATTGAGAATAGGAAATTGATATATTTATTACACAAATAAAATGCAAAAGTAAAATAATTTAGTATATACGCCAAAACACAATAATAAAGTTAGTACTTAGCATTCAAATCATAGTAAAGGAATGTTTTTGATACTTAAATATATTATAATAAATGAGTCATAATTCCATATAAAGTACAAGTAAGATTTCATAGGTAGTATGAACTTTTTTTTGAATAATAATAATAATATCACAAAAAGATAATGGTATGAATTGCATACAAGTAAACACAAACAAACATTTTATTACAGTATTAAGTTTATGATATAACTTACCTGGAATATAATTTATTCAAAGGACATTCTGTTGTGTGTTTAGTCTCATTAATGTTCATATGATTAATTCCACTAAATTTAAACTTTGGAGGTTTTAAATATCTCATTGGATCAAAAGGAGCGTATGTTATAATTCATGTCCTTTTGAAGATTTGAAATAAGTTTGAAGACAAAAGTTATATAGGAAAAAAATCATGATGATATAAGAGTTTTCAATTCTAGATAACTTTCATAAACAATAGTTTTATTAAAGTTTGATTTTTATAATTTGTTTAAGAGTATTACTGGATTATTTGTGTGTGTGTGTATAAATTTTTACTTAATTCTAGAGGTGGTTAGTAGAAGTCTTTTAGGTGACAACCTTAGTGTTTTTGAGAGTTGAAAAAGTAAGAGAGATTTAGAGAGCTTGATAGAGAGGCTCTACTGTAGTTGTCTTGTGAGAAAGTGACTACCTTGAAATCTTATATCTCTTGTATCTTGCTTTTTAGTACATAGTGGATTTTTTTTATCGATATTTCTTATGATTTTTATCTGTATACTGGAAGAATGTTCATGTTAAAAATATTGTGTTCGTTATTCTTGAGTCATCTCTATTATGTGATTAGTTTTTTATTGACTAAACGATCTTGAAGATCTTATAAGCATTATTGCTTGAAGCAACCCAATAAGTGGTATCAGTGCCTAAGACATAGAGAATGTAGCTCTATGATGAATTTAACATTGACCAGTTTATCCCTATGATCCAATCAATGTGGACAGAAGTATAAAAGATGATGTTTCATCTAAGCTAGAGAAGATGATAAATAAAGAGTGGAAGAACTTGGGAATTATTAGGTAGTGGACTGATATTAGTATCTTCAACCACATATCCTAAGAGACGAATCCTTTTGATTTGTGGTAAAAGTTGGAAGGTCTCTATGAGAGGAAAGGTGTTCATAACAAGGCCTCATTTATTAAAAGGCTTGTGAACTTAAAGTTCAAGGTTGGAAAATTTGTGTCGAAGCATGTAGGGATACATCATAAACAAATTGACTATGATGAAGACTATCATCGATGATGAATTACAAGCTTTGTTCCTGTTGAGTTATTTATTTAACAATTTGGAAAATTTGGTTATAATTTTCAATAACTCCACTCTGGATCATGTGCTTTCTTTAGACATGATCAAAGCGAGCATTTTAAATAAAGATATGAGGACGAAGGAGATCGGATTTAACAATACAGGCTCTTGTGGATAAAAACAGAGGAATAAACACAAGTATAGGTTCTAAAGGGCAAGGTAAGTCAAAAAATATGTTGAAGTCGAGAGATAGCAAAGAGAACAAAACGTTTCACTACTACACCAAACCTATTACCATATGGAAGTTCTTCTACAAATGGAAGAGAGGTTAGAAGAAGTAAGACAAATAGAAGGTTGGAGATGACAACATACTATAGCAATGATAATAAGCATAGATGATGAAATGTAATTGATTTATGCAACTAGTGAGTGTCTCCATATCAATCACTTAAATTCGGAGTTACTTATTAATACAGGGGCATCTTATCATTGTGTTTCAAGGAGAGAATACTTAACTAACTATAGGAATGGCGATTTTGGAAGTTTAAAGATGGGCAATTAGAGTTCCATCAAAATCATCGACATGGAAGACATCGAAGTTTGAACCGATATTTTCTGCATGTTGATCTTGAGAGGTGTATGACATATTCTAGAATTATAACTCAATTTAATGCCTGCGAATGTTTTTGACCAAGAAGGATACTTACACACCTTTGGGGATGGCATATGGAAGCTATATGAAGGAGCATTGACGGCTACTCTTGGTGAATTGTACTACTATTTATACGTGACACACTTGAAGGTACATACAGGAGAATTACATGTTGTTAAATAAAATACTTCAATAGATTTATGACGCCAAAGATTAAAACACATTAGCAAGAAAGGGATCAAGTTACTAGCTAAAAAATCACGTATCCCTGTGAAGACTACATTTTCACTTAACCCTTATGAACATTATATGACTGAAAAGTAACATCGAATGTTATTCTATGAAATGTCTAGAAGGAGGAAGACTACATTTTCACTTAACCCTTTCCTTGTGTAGTAAAAAAATACTTAGTTATTTTTAATCATAATGCTACTCATAATATCTGAACTTTATGTTGAAAACAAAAGCCAAGTGCTTATTTTTATTCATAAGCAACTCATAATATCTGAACTTTATGTTGAAAACAAAAGCCAAGTGCTAGAGACCTTTAGCAGATTTCTTGCAATAGTGGAAAGGGAGTAAAGAGGAAGTTGTAGTGTCTAAGAACTGACAATGAAGGTGAGTACACCTCTAATGAGTTTGAAGAGTATTATGCAAGACATTACATAAGAAATGAGAAGACAGAACTTGGTGTGCCACAGTATAATGGAGTTGTCAAGAGGATATATAGAACCATTATGGAGAAATATTTATATACGCTTAAATTGTCCAATTTACCAATGTTTTCTTGGGGGTGAGGTAATCAAAACAGCATTATAATTGATTAATAGAACTTCTTCAGTTCCCTTTAAGCTTGACCTAAAACAGTAGAAAACTATTAGAAGTAGGGACTTGATTTTTTATGAGCATGGGATGGGTGCATATCTCATCATATAACATCATAGATGCATACTAAATGATATGGGGCACTTTTCCCACTTGTTATCCCAAAACATATCCTACAACTTTTTCACTTATCTCCTACATGATTTCAAACAAATATTCCCACTTTTATAGTTAAATATAGGGGCTAAAACTAGTAAATTTTTTAGGTTATCGAAGGCTTGTTTGTAGTAATCTTTGAATTCAAAAATAATCTTTCTAAAGTAATTTGCACAAAGGAGGTGCTATTTTTGAAGAATCCTTGATGAACCTTTGATAGAAACTTGTATAACCAAGAAATGAGAGAACTTGTCATGCACCGGTTTGGTAAGACAAAGATTAAATAATGTCAATTTTGGCCTTATCTACTTCGATTACCCTAAAAGAAATATCATGCACCAAGATTATACCTTGTTCTACCATAAAATGACATTTTTCGAAATTAAGAAAAAGGTTAGTCTGCACACATCTTTGCAAAATAAATCTTAAATTATGCAAACACTCATCAAAATAATCTTTATGAATAAAAAATTATCTATAGAAACTTTGATAATTTACAATACATAATCTAAAAGTATGCTTATCTTACACCTTTAGAAAGTAGTTGGTGCATTATAAGTATCCAAAGGCTTTTGCCTATATGCAAAAGTTTCCAAAGGACAAGTTGAAGTTGCTTTCTCGTAATCATTCAGAGCAATTACAATATGAAGTATCTTAAAACACTATCAAGAAAACAATATAGCTAATTTGTCTAAAGTTTGATCAATAATTAGGAGAGGGAAATAATCTTTTAATGTTATAGAATTTACTTTTATGTAATTCATATAAACTC
Source organism: Erythroxylum hondense (assembly GCA_029829435.1). Taxonomy (NCBI): domain Eukaryota; kingdom Viridiplantae; phylum Streptophyta; class Magnoliopsida; order Malpighiales; family Erythroxylaceae; genus Erythroxylum; species Erythroxylum hondense. The sequence continues at coordinate 36,919,261 of JANKYF010000009.1, forward strand.
GCCATCCATTTTGAACTCTAGTAGGAACTAAGTCCCCAACTTGATTAGTGACTTTGTAATCCTAATCTTCTTTAGAACTACTAATGCTGGGTTAACACACTTATTATCCAAAATTGGATAGATTATCTTGGCTTAGGGTAGCTTCAAAAGTTCTTTCTTAAGTATATCCATCGTTGGTGGTTTAATCTTCTTTAAGGTTACCTTGTAGGTTTGGCTCCATCTTTTAAAAAAATCTTGTGTATATAAGTAAAAGGGTTGATACTCTTAATATCCATTACTATCCATCCAATGGTCATTTTGAATTTTTTCAGAACATCTACGAATATCTCTTCTTGTGTAAGGGTCAATTTGCTTGAGATTATCACTGACAAAAGGTCTCCCTCTCTAAGGAATACGTATTTTAAAAGTTTTGATAGTGGCTTTTACTTTAATTTGGTGCTTACATAACTGAAGGGATGAGCTATTCATTAAGCGTGGGGATGCCTAACTCCAAGTATTGTATGGTTGACATCCGTTTCACACTTGTGAAAATGTTTAAGGCTACCATACACTCCTGTAAATAAAAATTAAGGGAAATATTAGTGTCTTCATCACTAAAAAGATTTTCCATCATAGTTTGAAATCATTTTCGCACTAATGAATTCAAAACATAAACTGGAATAATAGAAAAATCGACATCAGGATACTTCCTTATATCATATATATTAAACTAAATAGTATCCTTACTAAATTCCATAGTCAAAGTACCTTTGTTTGACATAAAATTTTGTCTTAAACATTTTTAAAATTGATCTTCCTAAAAAAATTGGTTTTGTTTGGTCATTATTTCCCATATCCAAAACATAGAAGTTAAAGGAAAAAATTAATTTTTCATTAACATGCACAACAACATCCTCCACGATCCACTTGGGATATAAACTAGACCTATCTAATAATTGAACAACCACCCTCGTCCTTTCTAATGGTCCTAAATTAAGTGATAAATAAATACATTAAGGCATGATTTTAATGGATGACCCTTAGTCTAGCACTACCTTTTCTAGTTTAGAAGAACCAATAATGCATGGTATGGAAAAGATACTTGGATCCTTTCACTTTTTTGGGAGGGTTTTCAGAACGTTAGAAAATACATTTCCTCCTAGCCTTACGTTTTCAATCCCTTTCAATTTCTATCTTCTTTTTACAGTAAATACTTCCTCTTAAGAATTTAGCATATCTTGGAACTTGTTTAATTGCATAAAAAAGGAATATCTTATATAAATCAACATCTCATTCCAATTTTCAGTTATCGTTCAATGTATCTAGAAAAGGAGGAAATATAAATAAAGGAGAAGCATGTGACTCACCTTTAGGTGTGGGCATGCTTTCTTCTACTTTAACATATACATTGCCTTTCATACGTGAGTTTGATGAAGGTGGGACTTCTACAGGTTGCTCAACTTGCTTTCCACAGTGCAATGTAATAGCATTAGAACTCTCCTTACTACTTACTATCATTGTGATGGAAATTTATTCAAACCTTAAGATTCTAAGCGACTAACTATATTGGCTAATTGACCCATTTCATTTTCCAAATTTTTATTATTGGTTTTCGTTTCTTGTGTTTTAACAATATCTTCAGGTGGCATACCCTAATTGGATGTTTAAGCTTATTGTGGCTTCCTGGGAGGATGGGATTACTTGTATTATTGAAAATTAACTGGTGGTTAATTTAATGGTACTATATTAAAAGTTAGGATAGTCTTTTAAACTAGGGTTATACATGTTTAAATATGGATTGTATTAACATTGAGGTTATCCTAAAAACCTAATATTACATTTTCTTTTTCTATTAAATCTTCATGTAATGTTGGGCATATATCAGTTGGGTATCCTACTGTTAATCACAATTCACAATCCTTGATAGCTTCCTACAACCAATTGACAAACAATTGCAATAAGATTATTTATATGTTTTTTAAGCGACAAAACATTTATCTAATTAACTATCGAGTTTAGTAGTCTGTCCTGTCACTAAACACCTGGGAATTAAATGTCATATTAACATTCAATATGCAAGTTGCATATGGTGTTTTCTTAACAAGTTCTCATTCACTATGACATTGATAATACTCCTTACAGTAGGTAGAAGTCTATTGTAAAAATAACAAATTAGGAGTTGTTTGCTAATTTGTGGTGTAGTCAACTAGCATACAATTTTCTAAAAGGTTCCAAGTAATCATATAAAGACTATCTAGCGTGTTATAGAATACTACAAATCTCTTTTTGAATGCTCACGAACCTTGAAGTAGGAATTTTTTTTCAAAGAATTAGTTCTTTTTTTCTTTCCATATGGTGATACTTATTGGTGGGAAGTAATTATAACCGATCCTAGGTATTGTCATTTGATTTGATCTTCGATAACATTATTAAGCTTTATTCCTATATATACACATGAAACTCTTGAAGATGCTTGTATGGATCCTTATTTGTAGTACTACAACAGTTTGCAACAAATGATTTAAACCACATTTTAACTTAAATGTAACATTTGCATTGAAATTAGGAAAGATTATGTGGTGAGGTTGTTGGTTCAAATATGGTTTAATGAGTTCTTATAGCATTTGATTGCTTGACATATTTTTTACTGTTTCACGAATTGTAGTGTTACACTGCTTACGAATTGTTATCTCTTTCTTTAGCTTTCTTACAGTCTTTTCCAATCAAGTAGCATCTCCAATCCCTTGACTATGAAACTAAACAAAAAAAAGCATCTAAACATATTAAAATAATATTATAAAGGATTTAAATGCTAAGAAGACCCTCAAAAACCCTTAAAGGAATTTCACATAGTGTATACGGGTATGAAACTAAATGGAGTTAAGAAGGAGCAAATAAAAATGAGAGCTTTTTTTTCTTCTTAAAGGATGTATTGGGATGTGGTTGGTGAAGAGGTTTTCTAGTTTGTGACCCAGACTATTAATTCTGGTGTGATGGATGCTCAGGTTGCTAAGGGTTTTATTGTGCTTATTCCTAAGGTTCATGCTCCATAATCGATTTCTCACTTTCGACCTATTACACTTTGCAACGTGTTGTATAAAATGGTAATGTAGGTTTTGTCGAATTGTTTTAAACCTTTTATTGATGGTTTGGTTAACCCGTTCCAGAGTAGTTTTTTTCCTGGTTGTACCACTGTTGATAATATTATTATTATTTTGGAACTACTGCATTCTTTTAGGGGTTCTAAAAGTAAAGTGGGTCATTTTGCTTTGAAAGTTGATTTGAAGAAGGCCTATGATAGCAATTGGGACTATCTGTGGTTTGTGTTGCAGGTCTTTGGTTTTCCTTCTCAGTGGGTTAATCTGCTCTTAAGTGCTCTTTCTCAGTCTTCCTTGGCTATTCTATGGAACGACAACCGCTCTATGTCATTCTCTACAACTTGAGGGCTTTGCTAGGGTGATCCAATCTCCCTTTATTTATTTGTTCATTGTATGGAAGGTTTGACTATGCTTATACAAAGAGCACTGATGAGTAAAAAATTGATACTAGTTAGGGCATCTAAAGGTGGGCCAGGTATTAGTCACTTACTTTTTGCTGATGATTTGTAGAGTTTTGGTAAGGCTTCTGCTAAGCAGGCTAAAGTGGTGTGTGAGGTGTTGAATATGTTGTGTATGGCGAGTGAGCAGAGAGCTAATCTTTCTAAGTCAAAAATTTATTTTTCAAATTTTGTTTCTCGTCTTCAAAAGTCCCGGTTACAACAGTTGCTAGGAGTAGCAGTTACTTCGGATTTAGGCAGGTATTTAGGTGTTCCATTGTTGCATAGTCGTACCTCAATTGCTAATTATAAGCATACTGTGAGTTGATGGCTAATTGGTGTTTTAACTTTCTGAGTCCCGTTGGGAAGGAAGTGCTTATTAAGTCTTCTATTTCTTTACGACCAATTTACACGATGCAAACAGTTTGGTTACCTTCCTCTATTTGTCGTAATTTAGATCGTTTGGCTCGTGATTTTTATTAGGGTTCCTCGCGGGATAGGCATAAGCTGCATTTGGTTGGTTGGAATTGGTTTATTAGTCCAAAGACTTATGGTGGTCTTCCTTTCAAAAGTTCTAGATTGATGAATGTTGCTTTGTTGGGTAAGTTGGGATGGCAGTTATTTTTGAATGATTCTGCTTTATGGGTGGAGATGTTACATCAGAAATATTGTAATGGTGGGTCTTTTCCCTTTTTTGCTAAGGGTTCGGCTTCTAGTTTATGGAAGGGGTAGTTAAAAGTTTTAATTTGTTGTTTCCTCTTTCGGTTTGGAGGGTTGGGAATGGTTCTCAGATTAGTCTGTGGTTTGATAATTGGTGCTTGGGTGGTCGTTTAGTGGATCATATGGATGGTTTGACAGTAGGGGAAGAACATTTTTAGGTAGCACATATAATTAATAATGGTTCTTGGGATTTTTCAGGCTTACGTTCTGTAATTCCAGACCAGCTCAGGGAGGTTATTCAAGCAATTCCTTTGCCTTTATTTACTTCAGTGTAGGATACTGTCTTGGTGTTTTTCTTCGAATGGTGCATATTCGGTTTGAGCAACTTATAAAGCACTTCTTTCGGTAGAGGTGTCTAATGTTTCTATTTCGTCTATTTTTTCCTGGTTGTGGAAGGTGGCTGATCCATTGAAATTGAAACACTTCTTATCGTTACTTGGCACTCATTTCTTCCGACGAATTCTTTGCGGTTCTTACAGGGTTTGGGTACCTCTAATTTGTGTGGATGTGCTCTTTATATGCTGAGTCTCCTTTGCATTTGTTGCATAATTGTAATCGTGCAGTTGCATGGTGGCAGCAGTGGGATGTTCCCACTGACTTTTTTATTACGATAGATTTGGTTGATTGGCTAACTTTGAATTTACGTGCTCGTGCTGTGGGTCCTTTTGGTTTTGACTGGACACATTGGTTTCTAGCAGGTATCTGGTGGTTGTGGAAGGCTAGGAACTTATGGGTCTTTTAACAGGAGTTCTTTCTTTAGTAAATTTGAATGGTTGTGTCTTTAAAGTTGCAATGGATATGCCCTTCACTTCTGTTTCAAAACCGAAGCTTCAAGGTGTGAGACGTTGGATTGGTTGGACTACGCCGCCTACTAGTTGGGTGAAATTGACTTGTGACGGCAGTTTTATTATTAATCCTGGGCTTATTAGTGGTGGAGGGTTGTTGCGTGATTCTTTTGGTCATTGGCTAGGGGGTAATTCGTTTCGAATTGGTTTTTCGACTATTTTAGTGGGGGAATTATGGTCCATTCGAGATGGTTTGATTTTTGCATGGGATCATAGTTTTCGGCAGGTAGTTGTAGAACCTGATAGCATGACAGCGGTTAGGATGGTGCCTTGTGGTGTTCTCTCTTCACATCCCCTATTTGTTTTGGTTGTGGATATTCAAACTTTACTTGCTAGGAATTGGATTTGTTCTATTCAGCATGTGTTTAGTGAAGGTAATTTTGCAGCAGATTGTTTGGCTAAATTGGGTCATGGCATTTCTTCAGCTTTTCAAGTTTGGGACGATATTCCTGAAGCCCTCTCCTTGATTTTATGGGCTGATGCCTGTGGTATTTCTTTTATGAGATAATTTTGGTTTTCTCCTATTTGTAACAAAAAAAGGATGATGCATAAGATTGGCTCTATTATTTACCTGTAGGAAGTGTCACCACTTAGAAAAAGATGAAAAAATCATTCTAGAAATTTTTTTCCTAGTATTAAGAGTTGCCAACATTAGAAAGGAGATTGTTGATTTTTGTTGAAATGTGTGGAGGAATCAATTGAAAAGAAACTCAAAATATAGTATATTGATTATAATATTTTATAAACAACATACAAACTCTCCACTCACTCATAGCACACACTTCACTTTGCATTACTCACTTTCACTCATTAACGCTACTCACACACTCGCCCGTTATTCACACACACTCTTATGCTCCTTTTATAGACACCTTAAGTTAGTTAACAACTAACTTTAAGGCTTTCTATAATATTCTAGAATATTATGGAAGAGTTGTACAATAAAATATTATTTATGTACATAAGACAATATGAAGACTCTAGAGAGATCAAAAGAGATTTCGGTGACTTCTTAACACTCCCCCTACTAACTACTCTCTTGTTTTTGAAGTCATACTAAGTTTCCTTCTAAATTCTTCAAATTTTGTTTTGTTGATTCTTTTGGTAAGTCGGCAACTTGGTCTTCTGTCTTTGCATATTTCATCTCAATTTGTCCTTGTAGTACTTTTTCTCAAACCAAGTGATAGTGTACCTCTACGTGCTTGGTTTTTGTATGAAACACTGGAATTTTAGCGAGATGTATTACTGATTGATTATCACAATGTACCTCCATTGGATAGTCCATTAATTGATGGAGATTCACCATTAGCTATTTTATTCATTCAACTTCTTATGATGCCATTGCTACTGCATAGTACTTAGCCTCAATAGTTGATAAAGAGATTGTTGGTTGTCTTTTGTTGCACTAGGAGATTGGTCCACATTCAAGTTTGAACATATATCCAGTGGTTGATCTTCGAGTATCATGGCCTCCAACATAGTTGGCATCACAGTATCCCACTACCTTGCATGTGCTTCCCTTTTTATATAGTAGTCATAGGTTAAGAGTTCCTTTGATATACCTGAGTATACATCGGATGACATCTAAGTAAGGTTTTCTTAGATTTTTCATGAATCGACTAGCCATTACAATAGGAGATGCTATGTTAGGTCGTATTATTATCAGATAAATCAAGCTTCCCATATGTTGCTGATACATTGTTAGATCTTCTAACTCGTGACCTTTTGAATAAAGTTTGTTATTCACCTATATTAGGGCGGAAACTGGTTTATAGTCAAGCATTCCAAACTTATGCAATAAGTCTTTAGAATATTTTTTTATTGGCACAAGAATAATACTTCTTTGACTCATTCTACTTCAAGTTCAAGAAAATGCTTCAACTCACCAAGTTCCTTCATTTGGAATTGCACCAAGAGATTACTTCAAATTTGTTGAACTTCTTTTTCATTATCACCAGTAATGATAAGATCATCCATGTACACATGCACTATTGCTAACTTTCCATTCTCATTTTTCATGAACAAGCTTGATTATGCTAAAGTCATTATGTATTCACATTGTATTAATAATTCAACAATCTTACCATACTATGCCCTTGACATTCGCTTTATCCCATAAAAGGCCATCTTTAGTTTACATACATAGCCTGAATGAGCATTGTCTTTAAATCCCAGAGGATGTCCATATATACTTCTCTATACAGTTTTCTATACAAGAAATCATTCTTTACATCCATTTGCTAAATTTTCCAAGATTTATTACATGTTCCATTGAGATCTTTGCTACTGGACTAAATATTTCATCATGGTTAGTCTATGCTCCTGAGAAAACCCTTGTGCAACCTATCGAGCCTTGTACCTTTCGATTGTCCCGTCAGGTTGTATCTTTTCCTTGAAAAACCCTTGTAAGAAATTGGTCATGCATTCTTGGGTTGTGGCATTAAGTCCTAAGTTTGATTACTTCTTAATGCATTTATTTTTTCATCTATTGCTTTCTTCTAGTCTAAGCTTTGTAATGCTTCTTTATAACTTGTTGGCTCAACTACTTCATGTTCTTCTGTTAATGCTGTATTTACATACTTGGGATTCAACCTTTTTTTCTTAATTGAGCTTCATACAAATTGTTGAAGAACTCTTTATTCTTCTGGCTCTTCTAATTGACTTGATCTTTCTCTCGTAGGAGTTACACGATGCACTCTAGTTTTCCATATACTTCTCTTTGATAATGTGTCACTAATTTCTATTCAACTCTTCTATTAGTCTTAATTCTTCAACCGACTCTTGTGATTTGTGAAACTTAAATGGTCCTTGAACTCTTTCTTATAGCTCTTCCTCTATTTCTTCAGAATTAGCTAACAAACACCCCATTTCTAGATACATAGCATCAATTTGTTATTGGATCACAACATCTCCAACTTTTTCATTCACTGTCATATCCTATGAATATGCATCGACTTGCCTTTGTATCAAACTTACTTTGTAGGTGGTTTGGTACCAAAACATAGCAACCACGACCAAAGATTTGAAAATGATTGACTGTGGGTTTGATATTCCATAACTTTTCAAATGGTGAGATAAATTGCAATCAAGCTTGAGGCAATCTATTGGTAACGTGTGCTGCTGTTTTCATACATTTGACCTAAAATCTAGGTGGTATATTTTTGGCATGTAGTAGACTTTTGCATGTTTATGCCAATTGATGATTCTTCCTTTTATCAATCCCATTATCTATACGGTGCTGGGGCAACTAAACTGCCTAGAAAATTTATTTTCTCGTAGGTAGTTGGAAAAATATTTAGATGTGTAATCTCCCCCATTATCTATACGAAGGCATAAAATTCCTCTCCTTAATTTTTTTTCCACTGTTTCTTTGAACTCCCTAAATTTGATTAATGCCTCAAACTTTTCTTTCATAAAGTCAATCCATACATACCTTGAATAATCGTCAATAAAAGTAATCATGTATTAAAATCCACTACCGGATGGTTGTTTCACTAATCTAAAAATGTTAGAGTGGATCAACTCAAGTGAATGTAGGGTTTCGATTATGCATCATATGCATCATAAATCAGAACATACACAACAAAACATAAAACGAAACCTAGAAAATAAATAATAAAAAATGTTTCATTAGATGTAGTAAAAAAATAAACTTTATATTTGTACCTGACTAACTCCTTCATTCTTCATTATGTTTACCTCTTTGGGTTGTTGTAAACCACAACAACCAAAAGAGGATGTTTTTAATGATATCTACACGAAGAGCAAAGTTTGAAACCTCATAGGAGTTAAAACATAGACAAAGTGCTAGCTTTGATGTATGTTCTTGAGAGAATAGTTTAGAGAATAAGTGTATGTAAGATCAACTCTTCACATTTCTCACTAGTTGTCTTATAATACTATGCATAAAAGTGAGTGAGTTTTTGCTAACTTTTGGCCTCATCTACCATCATGAATGGAGGAATAATGGTAATTAAATGGTCATCAATGTCACTTAATTTGGATTGAAACGTTTGCTAGAAAGTTGGAAACTTTCTAGGCTAACAACTATACTATACTTGCATTCTTTCATTCCTTTGCAATATTTCTTACCACGATCATATCATGATACAATCCTAAAACATTCTCCCATATTTTAGATCACTATCTAATCCCATTTTACTCATTTTTCACAATGCCAATGCATGTGACCCATTAGGTTCTCAGTTATGTTGGCCACTTGAATTAACATTTAATTCAAGCAATTTATGACGGTATCTAGCAACATATGATGACCCCCAATTGATCAGAAAGTCAATAGTTTGACTACGAACACTTCTATAGACAATGTTCCCGTGCAATTCATCCTTATACCATCTATACCCCTCTTGGTTCAGAGCATGGTTGAAATGTCAACTCCCACTACATTAACTACGACACATCTAGCCTAAAAGATGTTAGTTCTTGTCTTCAAGGCTCATTACTCAATTGGATATGGCTATCTTCACTACATTTCCACTCTAATGAGAGATTCTTGAGCAATGACCCTGACAAGAGGCCATGGTATCATCTCCTTCTTTTAGTAGTGGTGAATACTTTATTGGCTATTTAATTACCTTCAAATACCTCAAGCTATATCCAACCTCTGAGAGACAACGGGGAACGAAGTCAAAGTACAAGATCAGTATCCAAGATATCCTTAAGCACCTTAAATCTAAGGATATTTTCACCATTGTTATGATGAGACTATCATTGACTAGAATAGATTATCCATATGATTGTCTCATGGCGAGTCATCCAATCTACTTACTACTCTTAGTAAACATCCACATATTAAATCTAAACAACTTACACTTACAACTTATAAGATCCACTACCTGATCCAATCAAGGAGTGTAAAATGTGCTAGTCTGTCTAGATTAATAATGACCCTTCTCATTAATCCTGTTGTTAGGGATAATTTAGATACTAATATAATTACGCATGATAGGAATCTTATTATTATGATCTCATCATGACTTCCTTCATGTTATGTAATGTATTAAGGACTTCATTAATTCGATTTAAGCTCATTATCAATTTATAAAGAACATGAACATCAAATTAACAAAAATGTGTTTTTATTAGTCATAAAGATTTGTACAATAAATGCTAATGGCGATTTCCTTTAGAGCACTTCTTTAAAAATCTCCCACTTGCACTAAAGCCAATTGTCTTTTTATCTAATACCATAGGCAAGCACATAAGAATCATATCTCTTTTGTCAAAGGATCAACAATATTTTGATCAGTGGGCACTCTCTCTATCTTAACATCATTTCTACCAATTACTTCTCTAATAAAATGGTATCGCCTGAGTACATGTTTAGATTTCTGATGAGACCTTGGTTCCTTTGCTTGCACTATGGCACCATTGTTATCACAATATAAATGTAATGGGTTAACAATTCTTTGAGCCACTCCATGTTCCATGATGAACTTCTTGATCCAACTGTTTCCTTTGCTCTGAAGCAATGTTTTGAGCCACTCCAAGTTCCATGATGAACTTCTTGATCCAAACTGTTTCCTTTGTTCTGAAGCAACAATGAACTCTACTTGAGTTATTGAATTTACAGTTATCTCTTGGTTAGAACTCTTCCATGTGACTGCTCCATTTTTTTGTATGAAAATATATCTTGACTAGGATCTGGAGTCATCCCTGTCAGATTAGAAGTAGCATCTATATACCCACTTACAATAAGATCTCCTTTTCTATATAGTACATCCTTAATTCTTCTGAAGTATTTAAGGATATTTTTGACAATCACCTAATGACCCTCACCAGGATCCAACTGGTATTTGCTTGTGAGAAACTAAACTCTTTGATTTTCTCATCCAAAATTTGTGAGAAACTAAACTCTCTGATTTTCTCATGAAATCAGATATTCCAACTCCTGATGCTTACTTCAATCCATAAATGGAATTTTTGAAGCTTGCATACCTTTTCTCCATCTTTAGACATGAAACCATCGGGTTGTGTCATGTACATATCCTTAGTTAGGTTTCCATTAAGGAAAGTTATTTTTACATCCATTTGTCATATCTCATAATCATAATGAGCAGTAATGGCCAGGAGTATCCTAATGGATTTAAACATAGCTACTGGGCTAAATGTTTCGTCATAGTCAACTCCTTGTCTTTGATGATAACCTTTAGCTACAAACCTACCTTTTTAGGTAACTACATTACCCTCCATGTCAGTTTTATTTTTGAAAACCCATTTACACCTATGGGTTTTATCCCTTTAGGTATGTCAACCAAAGTCCATACTTGGTTTTCATACATAGAATCCATTTAGGATTTCATGGTTTGAAGCCATTTGTCAGATTTTAAACTCTTTAGAACTTCTTCATAGGTAATAGGCTCATCGTCTTCTATGAGCAATACGTCATTATGTTTACTTATGAGAAATCCATATATTTTTGGAATATGATGTATCCTATTTGACCTACAAACTTCTTGTGTGTCTGAAGGTTGAACCATTGTTTCATCATTATGAACAACAGTCTTGGGTTCAGATAGTTGATCTGTTTCTGTTTGAGTATCTTAAACTTCCCTAAGTTCAATTTTGCTCCCATTGTCTTCTTTTAAAAGAATTTCTTTCTCTAAAAAGACAATATGCTTTGAAACAAACACCTTTTGTTCCAAAATATTGTAGAACTGATATCTTATCATTTCTTTAGGATGTCCTACAAATAAACTCTTGTCAAATTTAGCTTCTAGCTTATCTGATTGAATCTTCCTCACATAATTAAGAAAACCTCAAACTTTCATATGAGAAAGATATGGTTTCTTGTTAGTCCACATCTCATATGGAGTAACATCAACTGAATTTGAAGGAACTCTGTTTAACATATAAACAATAGTCTCAAGTGCATATCCCTAAAAGGATTTTAGCATATTTGCTAAGCCCATCATTGACCTCACCATGTACATCATGGTTTGGTTTCTCTTTTCTGCCATACCATTGTGTTGTGACTTGTAAGGTGGAGTCCACTAAAATACTATCCCATTGTCTTTGAGATAATTTAGAAACTCTTGGCTTAAGTATTCACCACCTCGATCTGATCGAAGTGTTTTAATACTTTTACCTAGCTGTTTCTCTACTTCATTTTTTGAATTTTTGGAACTTTTCAAAAACCTCATATTTTTATCTCACATGATACACTTACCTATATTGTGAATAATCATCGATAAAGGTAATGAAGTATATGAAATCACCTTTGGCATGTATGGACATCGGACCACATACATCTGAATGTATTAAGTCCAATAGCCCAGTAGTTCGTTCACCCTTTCCTTTAAAGGGTAACTTTGTCATCTTGCCTAACAAGCAAGATTTACATGTGTCATATGAGTCAAAATCAAATGATCCTAAACTACCACACATGTATAGTTTAGTCATGCATCTCTCACTTATATGGCTAACGCGACAATGCCATAAGTACAATGATTTCACATTATCTCATTTTTGTCTTTTATTATTATTAATATATAAAACTAGATTAGACATATCTAATATGTATATTGCATTGCATAATGTGCCCATAGCATAAAGCATTCCATTCAAACTAATAAAACAACTATTATTACTAAAATTTAAATTGAAACCAACTTTATTAAGACTAAAAATTTAAATAATATTCTTAGTTAATACAAGTATATAAAAATAATCATCCAATTCTATTACAAGCTCACTAGGGCTTGTGGACTTCTTCTTCTTTTTATTCTTCCTCCTTGAGCCAAAAGTGTCCACCAGCATCACAACTTTATTGTACTTCTTGACAAATGGCTCAACTGTTTTGAGTAAGTTGATCAATTTAGGAATTGAGGTGGATATCTGGTTCATCTTATAAATAAGCACAAAATGTGAATAACTATCAGGCAAACCAATTAGAATTAAGTCTATACTTAATTCATGATCCATCAGGAAACCTAAAGAGGCCAACCTCTCGATATAGCTATTCATCTTCAGTATATATTGCACTGGAGATATCTCCTCAGCCATCTTGGAGCGAAAAAACAACCTCGAGGTCTCTAACCTTTCGGATCTAGCTTGCTAATCAAAAAATTCCCTCAAATTATAGACTATGGTATGAGCATCCATAGTCTCATATTGTTTTTACAATTATAATGAAAGGGTGATAGACATTATGCAAATAGCCATCTCACTATCATCAAGATGCTTTCTGTATACCTTCTTATCACTATCAGAAACATTAGCAATAGGGGGTTAGGAAGAGGTTCTTCTAAGATGTATCCTAGTTTCTCTGACTTGAGAACTATTCTCAGGTTCCTAAGCTAGTCTAGAAAGTTAGGTCCAGTTAACTTATTGGCTGCCATAAGTAGTGTAGGTTCACACTAGTGATCATTGTGTCGATTCTTATAACCTAATGTCAAAGAGAGAAAAGATGTTAAATTGTACATACATGCATGTCAATTAGGACTTTACTAACACGCATTATGGTTTCCACTATTTTCCAGCGAATCAATAACCCTCAATATGAACCCGAGATAACTTGTATAGAAGTTCTCCTAGTAGGTTGATATCTAATATCTCTAGGAATGACCTTGGGTTTGCCCAACAAGCCACCCTAGGTCAATCAATAGGTATCAGTCATACCAATTGCATTTATTATGCAACTATCAAATTTAGTGCTATCAACTGTTAATGTGTGCACACATATTGGGCTATCAACTCTTGATGCATGTACATCTCATGCTAATTTCTAGTCTTACTAGAAAATAATATTCTACTTAAATTAAATCAAAATTATTTTCCAAATTTTTTTGAATATCAAATCATCATTCCATGCATTTGTAGGTCATTTCGAGTTCAACAAAATAATTTTGGAATCGCCTAAAAAATTATCAAGAGAACTAAAACACCATTAAGACGCTAAAAATGACAAATTTGACATCTAAAAGTTTTTCTAGAAATATTAATTCAAAAAAATCAATTTGGAATTGTAAATATGTTTATAGAAAATTTTTAGATTCAAATTCCATGAAAAACATGTTAAACCTCACTAGTTTAGCCAACCATCAACATATGTTCAGCAAAAAATAGTTTTCCAACATATTGTTAGAAATTCAACAATAAATATTTCAATCACATTGAAATCAATTTTAATCACTAAAACAATCTAAAAACATGTCATTAGCAGGTCAGTGAAAGAAAATTGTGAAAATAAAATTTATAATTTAATTTTGAATTTTCTAAGAACAAAATTGTCACAGCCATGCAATCCTATTGCACAGGTAATAGAAACTACATCTAATAGGCACAAGATGGCTCTGATACCACTGTAGAGCTTCGATTATTCATCACATGCATAAAAAATTAGAACATACATAGTGGAAAATAAAATGCAACCTATAAAATACAAAATCAAACATGTGCCATTAGATGTAGTAAAAAAAAGAACTTTAGATGTGTACCTTACTAACTCTTTTGTTATCTTTACCTCTTTGGGTTGTCATAAACTGCAAAGAACAAAGGAGGACGTCTCTAATAATATCCACATAAAGCGAAAAGTCTGAAACCTCTTAGGAAGAATGGTTAGAACAAACATAAAATGCTAGCTTTGATGTATATTCTTAGGATAATAGTTTAGAGAATAAGTATGTGTAAGATCAACTCTTCACATTTCTCACTAGTTTTCTTACAATAATATGCACAAAAATGAGTGAGTTTCTTCCAATTGGACTCCTCTAACCCCCATTATGAATGGAGGAATAATGGGAATTAAGTGACCATGAATGCCACTTAATTTGGCTTGAAACGTTTGCTAGAAATCTGGAAACTTTCCAGGTAGGCAGCCATGCAACATTTGCTTTCTTTCATTCCTTTACAATGTTTCTTACCACGATCATATCGCGATACAATCCTAAAACATTCTCCCATATCTTGGATCACTATCCAATCCCATTTTACTCATTCTTCACATCTCCAATGCATGTGACCTAATAGGTTTTCAGTTATGTTGGCCACTTAAATTAACACTTAATTCAAGTACATCATGAGCGATATCTAGGAATACATCATAATCCCCAACTAACCAGAAAGTCAATGGTTTGACTACGAACCCTTCCATAGATAATGTTCCTATGCAATTTGTTCTTTCACCATCTATCCCCTCTTGGTTTGGAGGATGACTAAAATGTCAACTCCCACTACATTGACTACGTCACATCTAGCTCAAGTGATATTAATTCTTATCCCCAAGGCTCATTACTCAATTGGATATGTCACTGAAGACTATCTTCATGACATTTCCACTCTAGTCAAAGATTCCTAAGTAATAACCCTAACAAGAGGCCATGGGTATCATCTCCTTTTATTAGGAGTGGCGAATCCTTGAGAACCTCAAGTCTAAGGGCATGTTTGGTTAGGGGTTTTAAAATGGAATAGAATAGAATGTAATATTATTCCATCATTTTGGAGGAGGTTTTATAATGGAATGGGATGAAAGAGGAGGGTTTTATATGACATCTCATTCTATCCTAAATAGTAAAAGTAAAAAACCTCAAATTTGGGGGCTTTAGGATGGAATGTAAAATGATAAACAACTTTACACTATATTATATTATAAACCCTTCATCCAAACAACATTTCACCATATTACATTATGAACCTTCCATCCCTCCCAAACAACAATTTTCTAATATTACATCATTTACATTCTATTTCATTATAAATCATTCTATTACATTCAATTCCATGCAATTCCATTAAAAAATTTGCATCCAACCAAACATAGCCTAAGGATATTTGTACCATTGCTATGATGAGACTATCATTGACACTAGAATAAATTATCCACGTTATTATCTCATGAAAGGTCATCCAATGTACTTACTACTCTTACTAAGCATCTACGTGTTAACTCTAAAAAACTCATACTTACAGCTTATGAGATCCACTTCCTGATCCAATCAAGTAGTATAACATGTGCTACTTTGTCCAGATTAATAATGCCCCATCTTATTACTCTTATGAATAGGGATAATTTAGATACTAACATAATTACACATGATAGGAATCTCATTATCGTGATCTCATCATGATTTCCTTCATGCTAATAATGTATCAAGGATGTCATTAATTCGATTTAAAATCATTATCAATTTATAAAGAACATGAATATCAAATTAACGAAAATGCCTTTTATTAATCTTAAAGATTTGTACAATAAGTGTTAAAGACGATTGCCTTTAGAGCACTTCTATAACAACAATATCTTAGCTTTATATGTTGATTCTTTATAAGGGAGTTAATGTGCTTTTCCATATTGGCATCCAACACATATTGCATCATCATGAACATCTAGCTGAGGAAGACCTTTAAGTAAGGACTTCTTTATTATTGCCTTCATCTTATGATAACTCTCATGCCCAAGCCTTGCATGCCATCTATCATGTGTCTCATTTTTCTTTTTCTTATTTACATATGCCATTTATGTAGACATAACATAGATAGACTCCAAGCGTTGCCCTTCTATGATGGGAGTACTTGTTGGCTTTAAACTTCGATACTCCTTAACATCTTTTGGACCGAACACTATATAATTTCTTGAAAATGTGATTTATGAAATAAAAAGTAAAATTTTCTTCATACCTGACATATGGTCGACATTGCTCTACTCCATCTTGTGAGGATTATATCAAGGCGCTATTATGGTCTAGTTGATATGAGTGGTTGGTGGCTTAAAATTATTTGATGTGACGGCAACTTGTCTTCCATTATATTATAATAGATTTATTAGTTTGTCTTTATCTCCTATCATGTGGTTGGAGCACCTAGAATCAACAATCTAATCATCATTGTAGTTGATGAGCTTATCTTTCATCTTCACTAATGAAAATTCTTCCACTTGCTCAACCATGCAAGATGTTACATTCTCTACATTCTCATCTACTGCTATAAATGTTTAAAGATACCATTCTTCTTCACTGTTGTTATCATTCTGGGTAGAGATTACAACATTGCCTTCAACTTTTTTGAATTGGCAGTCCCTGGCAAAATGTCCTCTCTTGTCACAATTGTAGAATTGGTTGTTTTGCCATTGGTACTTTTTTTCTTCATTCTTTCGAACCTACTGAGCTCTCCCTTGTTAAGAACATCTTCTCTCTTTGTTTTTTCATTGACCATTCAACGACTTACTTAGATTATCATCACCACATCCTACAACAAATTTTCTTTTTCCTTTATATGCCCTTTGTTTACTTAATAGGGCTTTCTCCTTATATTTTAATGAGACTTTAGACATTTGGTTGTCTAAGTTTTCTTGATTGACAGAATATTTTCCAACTTTGTAAGGGTTAGTTATTTGGCCCAACCACAAGTTACAGTGACAATAGCATTACATTCTGGCCATAAGCTATGAATAATGAGTCTCCTAATTCTAGTCTCCATAATTGCATTTTGAGGATCTAAAATTGAAATTTCTTCAAAACAAGATTTAAAATTTGAGAAATATTCACTTACTGACATATTTTGTTGCACAATTGATAGGAACTCATTTTTCCAACAGTTGAAACTTTACATTGTTCACCCTAGTGAACAATGTTGTTAGACTGTCCCATGATTCCTGAGGTGTTTTTGCATCTTTGATGCGGTGAAGCAAGCCATTGTCACAGATAGTACATACATAGCTTTTCTAGCTTTAATCTTCCATTTATTTAATTATTCTACGTCCGTGGGTGGTGTTGTATTATCACCACGAACAATACCCCTTAAGTATTATCCAAGAAAGTAATATTGCATTCGCAAGCTCCAATTATTATAATTAGAGTTATTAAGCTTTACAATAGTACTTGCTGAACTCACAATCTTTGCCATTATAACTTAGTAATTCCTAGCACTTAACCAAGTTAATTTGGTCATAGACTCCTCGTAGAACAATTTTTGACAACTTAACATTATGGTTTGCTCCAACCTGGCTCTGATACCACTTGTTGCTTTTGTTGGAATGAGTGGAGGACTCAATTGACAGGAAACAAAAAATACAATATATTAATTGTAATATTTTATAAACAACATTGACATAAACTCTCCACTCACTTATAGCACACACCTCACTTTGCACTCCTCACCTTCACTCATTAATGCTACTCACACACTCACACATTATTCACAGACACACTCATGCTCCTTTTATAGACACCTTAAGTTGATTAACAACTGACTTTAAGGCTTTTTATAATATTTTAGACATTATTCCAGAATATTATGGAAGAGAAGCACAATAAAATGTTATTTATATATACAAGACAATATGAAGACTCTGGAGAGGTTTAGAGAGATGTCGATGACTTCTTAACAGAGATATGTAAGGTCTTTAGGGATTGTTTTATCATTTCTAAATTAAAACATACATTTCCAACAAAACATTTTTAGGGTCATGTACTTAATGGTGTTTTATGCATCGACTCCTTTACTCACTCCACCATAATGCAACACTCATATCAAAGCCTTGTCCAAATTATGGTTGATTGGATAAGCATACAACTTACTTGTGTAATTCAAGCATTCTTTCCTAAAGTTAAAAAAGTGTTCATACAATATATTAGGCAAATTTTATATGAAAGATGTATCAAGATGTTGAATAAATAAACAAGATGTAGACTTTAGAAGTGAAAGAGCAGAGGTCAAATGGAAGCTCTGATTCTTAATTTGGTAACAAATTGTCGAGAAATAACATCAAATATCCTAATATAAACACAAATTTAATAAGTTTTAGAAACTTCTTGCAGTCTAAAATAAACTAAAACACTTTTTCACTCAAGTGCCATGTTCTAAGTAGTATATTTCAATATTCCTTTCTAAAATAGAAAATGGGGTACAAATGCACCCATGTTCCACGTTATATAATTCACTTCTTATCCGTATACAAATATATAAGTTTTGATACATTCATGTCCTATGTCATGTATTTTATTTTGTTCGTTTGTATAACCTGACACATCCATATTCCAAATAGTGTCTTTTTTTAAAAAGTCCTTTGCTACATTAATATCCCTGTGTTTCAATCAACATTTTTACCTCTATATTCCAGAAAAGAAACATCATGACATTGTTGGATCGAAAACTAAGGCATGCATAATTTGGCTAAAATAGAAGATTTCAAAACTTTTTTAGAAATCAAATTTCAGTGGAAGCAAGATAACCAAATCAACATGCCAAGCTATATATGATACGGCAGAAGGAAAATAATTTACATAAAAACAAGATGGAAATTATACCCACTGCTTTGCTATAGCTTTAACTCCTCGCTGTGCTATCCTATCCTCAGTGCTATATGCACTCCCTGTGCTATCCTATCCTCGGTGCTATATCCACTCCAAGGTAATGTATCCTTTTCTCATTATTGTATCCTTGACCAATCCGATCTAGCACTTGTTCTCTTTAGACAATATGGTTAATAAGATCCTTTGGTGGGAAAGGAGAAGAAAACTTGAAGAGATTTTGCCTTAGAAGAAAGAAGTCAAAGATGAGACACCTCTCATGCAATTTTCGAATAATAGATGCAAGATAGGAGAGAGAGAGAGATAAAAATTCAACAACCCCTTTTATTCTTTTTCTCAATTTCAGTTAAGCTGCAAAGAAAGAAGTGAAGTGCATCCAATGCAGCAAATCAGTCCTTAATTAATCATAAAGAAGCTAATAAATGAGACTCTTCTTATTTGTTTTAAGATGTCTATATGAAAAGACCAATAACCTAAATGATACATCTCATTTTCAGTTTCGTGATGAAAGAAGGAAGATGATCCATCAAATGCACCTCTTTCTCCTTTAATCCAATGATTGCTAAAAGGTTACATGCTATCATTAAAAGACAACCATTAAACCATTTAATGATAAGATTATTACTCCGTTTAATGATGATAAAGCATGTTAAAAACCATCTTAAATATAGCAAACCAATGTTGAATGTGCAGCTGCACATTTAGCCCATTAAAACCGAAAATCCAACTCCTTTTATCTTTAATCACTTTGATTTAATTTAATTAATCTAATTAATTAAATTAAACCAAAGTCTAGCCCATTTCTAAATGTTCATATGGGCTTCTAATTAACAATTAATTAAAGTAAGCTCAACATTCAATCATAGGCTTTAAAACCTCTATTTATATTTCTTACTTTGCTTAATAACCTTCCTAGAAGCCAAATGGGGAATCTAATTGGACTTATATAATTCAAGCTCCAATAAGCCTAGAATTAATTTAATCTTATTATAATTAATTCCAGCTTATTAACTAAATGTCATTCTATTAAAGACAATTGGTTGAACTCTTGAATTACTAAATATTATGAGAACACATGTTTCAAATAAGATGTCCAATTGCAAA
>JANKYF010000009.1:37036739-37049324 GCA_029829435.1 Erythroxylum hondense
TATGTAATTTATTGTTATTACTTATAAATGAAATTCAAACTTTGAATATAATTAAATTAAGTTTACTTAGAACTATAAAATCTCGAAATACAGAGTGTTAGTTGACCTATGTTATTAGAGTAATATTACATTTATATGAATTTGACCTAACCACTTAATTAGTTTACTATAATCAAAATTGTGTATTATTAATTATTTGGTAATTAAGATTCCTTCGATCCCAAGTGGAAGAACAAAAATAGAAAAAGGAGTGTCTGTGTCAGCAGACAACTAGAAAACACCACTTTTAACCTTTTCAAAGGTCCTTTTTTGTTTCTTCGCTTCTTCTCCTCCAAGTCTCTTGCTTTAATTGAGGAATCCAACTCCTTCCAAGAATCAACTTCATGGGTCGTCCTAAAACTGATCTTTAACAGATGGGTCGAGGTTGAACTGGGTTTTGTGTGAATAGAACATAGCGCCACGATACGTACCAGGTGTTTTGTGAACGGATTTAGGTGGTGGTTTTAAGTTGTGTTGGTCGGTTTTATGGTGATATTATGGTGGTGGGTTGAAAAGCGTAAGAGGTGTTGATTTACGAGTTAGAGAGTGACCCTTTTGACCATGGCTAGGCGACATGGATGGCAACTTCCTCTCCATTCTTTTCAGGTATTTTTACTTTTACGTTACACTCACTTTGCTCAAACAACTGGTCAAACGTGTGTTTCCACTTTCGAGATTTGGTTTTCACTCTCTTGTCGCGGAGTTCCTCTCCTCTCTGAAGTGGAACTACTTACTAAGTGCTGTTGGTTTGCCCGTGGATTTACTTTTGTTGCTAATCATGAGAGGTTGATTATTCGTTCTTTCTTTTTGCCTTTTCCCCTTTGAATATTCGTTCTTGAATTCCACTATAATCATTAATTTTTCCTTCGTCTTTTTGCGTGATTTAACTGTAGCCTAGAAGGTATGAAGTGTGTGAATTGTTGAATTGCATGCTTGTTTTTCTTAAGTGTTAGCGTTTATAAGAAACGTCTAAAGTTATTGCTTAGTTCCGGGGAGTTGACTGACTCAAGAAAGAAAAGTAGAATCTAAACGTTTTTAGAAATTGAAGCTAGTTTTCATCCATGAAGAACATGACACTAGCCAGATTTATTTCTCGTCCCATCCTGGATTTTATTTTTCCTTGTTTTACATCCAAAATATGAGATTTGTTTGTATGCTGTACTGAAGATGGTAGAGATCTGTGAAACTAAGAAATGAAAGGCCGCAATGCACATTTAAAGTTCTTCCTACGTTCATGCAATAGGCGTGGGAGTTATAAAAAGGAAGTGAAACTATTTGTCAAGGCTAAGCAGTGTTTTTTGACTAAGAAATGAAAGGTCATAGCACACACGGAGGGTACCATTTGAGTTCATGCGATGAGCGTGAAAGTTATATGCAAATGACACGAACACTATTCATCAAGCTAATGCGTATTCATTTACTGGTGTTCTGCAATTTGTCGATGAAAAACTAATGCAAATGCATCTGCAACCTTATATCCACCTCCAAAACTAGTTTTTCAAGAAGTTTGGTTCCATTTTCTTGTTAATTTATTTATTTATACAGCAACAATCTTTCCCGTTGTAGTTAGTGACAGATTGATATGTTCGTGTTCATGTATCACAGGTTGTAGCTATAACAATTTTCTTCTTACTTTCTGCTGCGTATTATACCTTCTTTGCCCCATTTCTTGGAAAGGACATTTATGAGTATATAGCTACTGCAGTTTATTCTGTCTTGGTAAGCACAATCTCCTCATGGATAAAGTCTTCGTATTGTTCAATGATCATTTAAGAGTTCCTTGTTTACATTTCTTTTTCTCCTTATACCGGTCAAATGTCAGGTTTTATCTGTATTCATCCTTTATGTACGGAGTACTGCCATTGATCCTGCTGATCCTGGAATTTTTCGCGAAGCTGATGAGACATGTCCCCATAGTTCAGATAAGGACACAGATGTGCCTGGTTAGTCTACCGGCAACATTAACTAAGGATTTGAACTTCTACATAGTCTTTTGCTTTTGATCTATTTTCCTCATCCTTTATATTCCTTAAAATCTCCAGTATTTGACCAGCAAAATGCATCTTCAATAGGTGCAGCTGGCAAAGTAAAATTAAAGGATAAAGGAATACCAGATAGACATGGCTCAAACTGGTGTTCAAAACTTGGAGGTCTCTTTTGTGGTGCTTTTGTGAAACAAGATTGCCGGAAAGATGATATTTTACAGCAAACATCTGAAGCGGAGGCGTTATTTTGCAGATTGTGCAATGCTGAGGTCTTTATTTTAAATTATTACGTTGCAGTTGAGTTTAGTGATCCACAACCACTGGCTCACTAAAAGAAAAGACAAGACAGGGAGAGAAGTAAGAAGCTCAGAAAAATGGAGAAGGAGAGAGAGAAACTATGAAAAAAATTGATTCATACTTAATCAAACTTTATTGATACACAGAAAATCTGATTTTTTTGGATAGTTGCATTTTGATTTATTTTTCTTTTCAAACCATGTAGAATTATAATAGTGCAAGTCTCTCTTTTTCAGTTAGAGCTTGCCTGTTGTGATAATTTTACTTTTCCCTCAGGTGCGGAAGTTCAGCAAGCATTGCAGAAGTTGTAACAAATGTGTTGATGGATTTGATCACCATTGTCGGGTACATTTTCAACATCTCACCTTGTTCTCTTGAATTCATGAATCAAAATCCGAAATTGTTGTTTATCCATAATCTAGTGGGGTGGATCACATTGCTCTTCTTCATCCACTACAACAGTGAATTTTCTCTTTTCCAACCTTTACTTTCATCATCTTGTATCAGTTTTAGCATACCTTTAACCTGTTATAATATTCTATTGAACCTTGGTTGAGTAGAGAAACAGGGTCCATATTATTATCCTGTCATGTTGGATCCTCTTACATCAACTACATGCTTGTGCTCCCCTTAAAGTTGACAAGTTTTCACTCTCGTCCTTTTCTTTCCTTTTGGACATTATTCAGCTTTCCTAAAGTTTTTCGAAATTTTGCAGTGGTTGAACAACTGTATAGGTAGGAAAAACTATGTCACGTTTGTTTCCCTTATGGCAGTTAGCCTTATCTGGGTAAGGTTTTACATATGTATTTCTGTTTGGACATTCTTTAATCAATAGCCAGTGTTACTCATAAGTTTAACTTATTTTGTCAATTTTCCTTTCGTGTCTATCAGCTTATTGTTGAACTCAGCGTTGGAATTTTTGTCCTTGTTCGCTGCTTCTTATATAGAAAGGCCATGGAACATCAAATAGCAGAGAAGCTTGGTGTCGGATTCTCTAGGCCCCCATTTGTCACTATAGTGGTACATTTATATCCTTTATTGATTTAGAGAAACTTCTATGATATTGTTTTGGTGAAAATTGGCTGCACTTTTCAGAATGATTGACAGTCATATACTTTCTTGGACGTGTTCATTATGACCAATGTACTTACTAAGACAACTTTTATTTGTATTTTACCTCAAGTTGATCACAACCATAGAAAATCTCTGATTAATTCAGGCTATCTGCACAACATTGTCATTTCTAGCTACTGTACCTTTGGGAGAACTATTCTTTTTCCACATGATTCTTATTCGAAAGGTGTGTTTGTAAAACTTCTCTCTCTGTCTGTTCATCTTTGAGTCTAGTTTAATCTTACTAATGAAAAAACTCATTCCTATTACTGTTGCAGGGAATCACAACATACGAATATGTTGTTGCCATGAGAACTCAAAGTGAACCACCTGGACCTTCTGAAAATGGAGGGGATCAGCAAAGTCCGCCATCTTCACCAACCAGCTCAGCTGTCACTGCCATTAGTGGAAGAAGCGCTATTGGAATGAGCTTGCACTATAAGGGTGCTTGGTGCACCCCTCCTAGAATCTTCACAGATCACCAGGTACCACGAGATATTGAGGGGCTTCTTTTGTTTTATTTTTTTCAAAAGAGGAGCTCAGTGTATTTCAATCTGAGAGAAGTATTCTGAAGACAGCCTACAAGTTCATATCCAATGGAGGAATGAAGATTAAGATTTAAAGCTTTTTACTTTCTTTCGCTGGAAAGTCTTTCATGCAAGCTGTATAAATCGTGATGCCGAATTTGCAATTGGAATTTATCATTGAAAATTCATGGTCCTTATGCATACAGTGAGAGTCGAAGTAGTCATAAGCACTGTAAGAACTGAACATGAAATTGTAGTATCTACTTTCAGATGGCATGTCCTGCATCCTGTAACTTGCACCACAAGTTCCAGCCTTTAATAGTTATGTAGCTTCTTTTTGTATGTTTCTTCAAAGGAATGTTATACTTGATTGTTCTTTTTGGTTTTAATCAACAGGACGAAATTATTCCACACTTAGATCCAGGTCGCCCGCCATCCACAGTTGATCCGGACACAATGCAAGCAGACAAAAGTAGAAGATCATCACAGCGGCCAGTTCGAATCAGTGCTTGGAAACTAGCAAAGATGGATTCCAATGAAGCAATTAAAGCAGCTGCTAAGGCTAGGGTATCGTCATCTGTGCTACGTCCGGTAAACTCTCGACATCATTCGTATGATACTGATCATCTATCAAATAGCTACGTCAGTGGACGGAGCAGTCCAGTCAGTATTGATCAAGGGGTTGGAAATAGAAATTTTGGTGCTGAAACTTCAAGAATGTCTGCTTCTTATCCTGCTAGCACTGCGAGTCATGCCAGCAGAGAAGACATTGAAGCATGCCGCCAAAGCCTGAGTAATTTTAGTACTCCTAACATCTCCAACCTTATTGTATCCCCGCTACAGCATCATCCATCAAACAGAGATCACTTTAACCCCATATATCAGCCATCAGCACATCAGTCTCCTAGTTCAGCAAATGGGAATACTCTTGAGGGAAATGTGACACAGATTCGTACCCCAAGAAACGTTGAAAGCTTGAGAACTTCAGTTTACTGGGATCAAGAAGCCGGACGGTTCATGTCCTCTTCTTCTTCTTCCAGAGGCACACCTACTTCATCCCAGGTTCAAAGAACGGAGCTTTTGTATGCAGGTCAATCTATATTTTTTGGGGGGCCTCTCCTGAGCGAGCAGGTGAGCAGAGAGACAGGAGGTGGTAGCTCAATGGCCTCAGGTCTGAACAGAGGCTACTTGACTGGACATTATCGGTTAGGTAGATCACGTAGAGATGGCCAACTTCCTGTGTTTGTTCCAAGTGATTCTCAGCAAAGCCATTTCTCTTATAGGTCGCCACAGAGAGAGCAGTAGAAATAGAGATTATTCATTGAACTTTGCAAAATGCATACTACTTTTTATATAATTTATGTAAATTTTCCATTGTGCTTTGAAGATTTCCAAATGGCATTCTTTTTCACATTTTAAAGAAGAACAAACGTAACAAATAAAGGAATAACACACTTAGAGAATGGTAAATAAAAACAAAATCGCCGTTGCCGGGGATCGAACCCGGGTCACCCGCGTGACAGGCGGGAATACTCACCACTATACTACAACGACTTCGACAGCTTCTTTTTGTAATTTTCCCATCAAGCGTATGATTGGTTCTTGAATGATGTTTGTCTGTGAGGTTACTATTCAGTAATACACAAGAAGAAGAAGAAGATGAAGAACGTAGTTCTTCAATAACCTCTGGGATGCATATTTAAGGAGTATAAAACCTTTTCGGATTTAATAGATATGGGAAATTGCGTCTCTACCTGCATTATAATTGATAATGTCTTCTGCTAGTTCTCCCAAAAAAAAAAAGGAACAACTTGCGATGAAGGAAATGCCTTCTGGTTCTCCCAGGATGTTGGTCCTTACAAAAGAGGCTGAGAAGTTTTGGAGTGTCTCTGTCTAGTAGTAGTAGGTAGGCAGACATGTAACTCTTCAAAAAAAGTTGGAAACTTCTATTCTTGGTAAATCCATACCTCTGTTGTTTTTTTCTCTCCTCTATTTCTAGTCAAACTCCGTCCTCTGCTTTTCCTTCCCTCTCTCTCTCTCTATCTAATTTTTGTTTGGTAGCTACATGTACGTGCATGGGTATTCATCAAAAATAGAGCTCTCCTATATAGAAAACCGGTGATAACTATCATGGGCACGAACCTGCTTCCTACCCCAGAAAAGATGTGATCTTGGATTTCAACTCAAAAAGCTCTCTCTTTGGATATTCCCTTTTCGATAACATTGTGTGTGAGCCATGAGACTCTTACCTTGTAGCTTCTCATTATATCTCATCATTATCTTCAAAAGTTCTTAGTCGGGTTTCTCTGAGGATCGTGCCTTGTTTATCGGATACGAAAAGCTTTTGGCTTTGTCTATGTGTATCTGTCATTGCTTTGACTGCAACCAAAAAGACTGCGTTTCGAGAGGAGGGTCGGAGAAATGGGTGGAGGCGGTGGAGGAGGACCTTCAAGAGAGCTCGACGAGACACCCACATGGGCTGTTGCTGCTGTTTGTGCTGCTATCGTTGTCATCTCTATCATTTTGGAGAATTTTCTTCATCGAATTGGAGAAGTAATTTGTCTTTATTCCATCATTTTTAACATTGCATGACCTGCACTTGATAAGAAGAAGAATTGACGCATTAAAGAAACCAATGTCTTCCTCCATCTGCTTTCCTCTTTTAATCTATGCTTTGAAACAGCTCCTTCTCCCCTGTTTTCCTGCCTTCTTTTGATGAGTTAATCTTCATAATTGTAATTGGTTCCAACCTCATATTGTGCTGACGTATGATTATAAATCTGTTGTTTGTGTTGGTACGGAAGATGTCTTAGACATCATTATTTTGGGATGTTGGTCTCTCAGCTATTCCATTTGTTCCAATTACAGGTTCATGGCAACTTGTGTTCTCTTTTGATTTTTCTATTTTTGTTTCAGTTGTTCCGGGAAGGCAACAAGAAAGCTATGTATGAAGCTCTTGAGAAAGTTAAAGGCGGTAAATGCTTAAACCATACTTCTAAATTTTTCTGTTCTTTTCCTCCTCCATAAATTATTTTCCATTCAAGTGAAAATAAACAGCTGCTGTTCACTTTCCGCAGAACTTATGGTTCTAGGATTCATATCCTTACTCCTGACATTCAGTCAAGGCTATGTTTCCCAATGGTGTATTCTTGAAAGATATGGCAATACAATGTTACCATGTCCACGGAAGCATTCACGTAAAGATTATCATGGCGGTGCAGCTCATGCAGAAGGTGCAGCTCATGCAGATAAGGGAGGCCACCATCGTAGACTCCTCTGGTATGACCGCAGATCTTTAGCTGGTGGCGGCGGAGGCGCAACATGCAAGGAGGTAAGTGAATCTTCATATGAATTTGTCTAACTGCGAGTTCCAATGATAATTAAGGGCTTTTCTAAATGGTCTTCGATTCATCGTTTCAGGGGTACGTGCCACTAATTTCTTTGAATGGTCTGCATCAGCTGCACATCTTCATCTTTTTCTTGGCAGTTTTCCACGTGATTTACAGTGCTATAACGATGATGCTGGGAAGGTTGAAGGTACAGAAAACAGATGCTGGTTTTCGTTTTTGTCTCTTTTCAATTAATCTGCAAACCATAAATAACAACAACATGCAGATTCGGGGATGGAAGGACTGGGAACGTGAGAGTTGGGAAGAAGAGACCGTTAATGGTACTGCTCTGCTTATTAAAGACTAGACATGTTTGATTTATTGAGAGTTGAATGAACTGAGCATTTACACAACCGTTCAGGTCCTAAAAGATTCCGCCTAACTCATGAGACATCCTTCGTGAGAGAACACACAAGTTTCTGGACAAGAACGCCAGTAACATTCTACATTGTAAGATCTTAACTATCTTAAATTTTGTATGGTTTTATTCTTCACTATTGCTTATAATGGCTGCTTGTTGAATCCTGCAGGCATGCTTCTTTAACCAGTTCTTTCGGTCTGTTCAAAAGGCAGATTATTTGGCCATGAGAAATGGATTCATCTCTGTGAGTTTAGCAACTGTAGTAGTAATGTTAACATGAAAACTCACACTTACGGCAAATGATTTATTTCTTGCAGGTTCATCTAGCACCTGGAAGTAAATTTAACTTTCAAAAATATATCAAAAGATCGTTAGAAGATGACTTCAAAGTAGTTGTTGGGATCAGGTAAACTTTAGTCCTGTTTTTGCAGTAAGTACTAATTATACTCTCTATGTTTCCTCTCTTCTTCTTCTTTTTTGTTTTTCTGGTCTGACAACTTTGAACTCAAAATCTCCATCCTCCTGGCAGTCCACTATTATGGGCTTCTGTGGTTATCTTTCTACTTTTTAATGTTCACGGTTAGTCTTCTTTTCACCGTGTTTTGATTAATTTTGGTAGTACTCGGCTAGTGCCTTTAGTTCATCTTCTTTGCACTTTTCAGGATGGCATGTCTCTTTCTGGTATTCAGTACTTCCCCTAATTGTAAGAATTCTGTGATGGAAAAGGCTCGTTGATGGATCTAATTATTGACCATTGAAACAACAAAATGTTTTAACTGTTGGTTCATTTGCAGGTAATATTAGCAGTTGGCACAAAGCTTCAAGGAATTATAACAGAAATGGCAGTAGAAATTCAACAGAAACACGCAGTAGTCCAAGGGATACCACTTGTGCAAGTCTCTGATAGACATTTTTGGTTTAGTTGGCCTGAGTTAGTTCTTTATCTCATCCATTTTGTCCTGTTTCAGGTATTGAGCTTCTTCTCTTAGACAGTTGTGAAGTATTTCATTTTTCTTAGGACATGCTTCTCTTTGAGGTTTCTTGTCATAACAAGCTTCTTTCACATGTCTAGAATGCATTCGAACTGACTTACTTCTTCTGGATATGGGTAATTCCCTGCTCTTCATTTCTCATTTCCATCATTTATATGTTAAACAAAGAAGTCACTTTTAACTTCTCTCTTTCCTGATGCAGTATGAGTTTGGGTTGAAATCATGTTTTCATGAGGATTTCGTTGTCACAATCATGAGGGTAACCCTTGGGTAAGTTAAAAAATTCTACAAGTTACAACTTTGTGTTCTTTCTTTTCATCTACAGCACCAATCTAATGATAGTTGTTTTGACAAAAACTAGACATGGTATTAATATTTTCTTAGGTTAGGAGCTCAAATTCTGTGCAGCTACATCACACTTCCACTCTATGCACTTGTAACACAGGTGACTTCACAATCTGCTACCATTTTTGTAAAGGATAGTTTTTTTTTTCATTCAAAAGTTGTGATTAATTCTGGGAGTTTTTCAGATGGGAACAACAATGAAGCGATCAGTGTTTGATGAACAAACTTCAAAAGCTTTAAGACAGTGGCAAAATAAAGCCAAGAAAAAGGAACAGTCTTCCCATACAAGGACTCTGGGTAGTCCAACTGAGTCTCCTATGGCATCTCCTGCACAAAGCGGTTCTCATGCTAACTACGCTAATCATGCTCACAGTCACAGCACGTCTGACCTTGAAGCATATTCATCAAACCCTGCACAAACAGCAAACATCATGGCCACTATTGATCTTGATAACGAAAAGTCTAATGAGCCATATGTCCAACGTGATCTACTGAGCTAACCATTCTATCCGTGTCATTACGACATTTTTGCTGTTATCTCGTTACTGTTTTATTGTTTTACTGACCCTTGTAAATCTGAAGAAGACTAGAGTAAGTTCATCCATACTTGGCTGCGATTGATTAGCGTCTCAATAAACCTGATAGGTGAAGCAGGAGAAGGAAAAAAATCAACCATACTTTGTGTTGTTCAGTTATGATGGAAGACAGGCTGATTTTGACATGTATTTAGCTTTAACAATATTTCAACGTTCTGTATGCTATGTTTACCTAAGTTTCCAGTTAATGATTTTGTTTTAAGACAGCAAAGGTTCAACTCTGTTCAAATTCGACAAAAACATTTGATAATCTGTGTGGTCCAACGTAGTGAGATGTCACTCTCTGTTTTTGTTTGTTAAAGGAAAAGAAAGGTCTTTTGAAGTGGTGTTTTGTTATTGTTGTATGAATTCTCTCCATATCATACAGGAAAAATGGTCTGTAGATACTCATTTCCTAAATCCTGATGAAACTATTCTCTGCAGTTAGTTTATTTTGCAAGTTCTGCAAAGTTTGTTTCGGAGACAGTTAGTTACAAAGGAGAGAGTATTGTTATTAAGCCTATATAAAGGCCTATGAATGTACAAAGAAATATCATAATTAAATGAATACAATTCTCTTCAGTCTCCCAAATTTCTTATCCTCTTAATTCCCTTGTTATTATCCTCTTTTCTTCTTGTAACAGCACCATTCATTACAAATTAGTATTAGAATCAACACCCGCTCCTCCCAATCTTAGGACCGTGGGTGATGACGTAGATATTATAGTGTTCACTTAAGGCTGAAAAAGGTCTAGTATATAGTCAACCCTAAGGTGCTTGGATTGAGGAGTATGGTAGATTGTTACAATCTAATTGTCCCATATTAATAATAAGAAGGACTAATGTGACGTTTATAAACTTATAGACTCTCCCATCTTTCAAGCTAACTTTTAAAATTGGACTCTCATAAGACCTATAGCAATTAATATCAAAGCACCAGTGCTGCGATCCATCTTTGAGTTACTCAAGTGACCACTGCTGCGGTTTTAACAATGGCAGAGGGCACTCGTTCTAAAAGCACATAACAACAGTTTACCAACCTCCAGACTCAAATAGAGGAGAACCGATCCTAACTTTCTAATCTAGATAAATTTGATGCGTTGGATAGACTAGATGAGCCGCAGACTAGGCTCATAGAAGCACAGATCCCCTATGCAAAAGGAGATAGGATTCTCTGTCCAATATTACCCTGTTTTATTCTGTCCCATAGAATCTCAGCTATTTATTTCGCGGGACCTACATAAATAAATGGCTGAAATTTATTGGACATAATAAGACAGGGTAATATTGGACAGGAGATCTGGACTCATGCAAAAGAGGATGGAGATTATGGAGCAAAGGGTAAGAGACAAGTCTCCCATTCAGTCGGAAACATTGACTATTGAAACCTCTCCATAGTCAATTGTAGTGGCTAGAAAGGGTATTCTACGGTTCTACCTACTCCTGTTCTCAAAATTGTGATTGATGACATAAGAAGGAAGAAAAGTATTGAAGAAGCCATTCCTCTATATTAAATATCGATGGTGGGAAGAGAGATAGGGCCATAATAGTTGAAACAATAGTAAGAACGCATATTGAAAGCTTCCATCCAAACTTTCCAAGGCTTGATATTCTCGGAACAAATACTAAAGGCTTCCATCAAACTTTCCAAGGTTTGATATTCTCTTCTTTGACGGGAGTAACCCACGCTACTGGCTTAGGAAGTGCTAGTGTTATTTTGGGTTGTACCAGGTGGAGGAAGAACAGAAGGTGGAACTCGTTTCCATGTATCTAATTGACAAGGTAGAAGTTGTTAGAAGTCAAACTCTCTTTGTCTTTTACATGTGTATGGCTCTAAATAATTACTTATTAGCTAAGAGTTGGAGTTGCTTAAGTTTCTTAATAGCTAAGAGTTGTAGGAACAAATGTACCCTCATTTATTACTCCTCATTTAATGCTCCCCTCCCCCTAATGTCGGTTTATGTATGCCTATATAAAGGCTAGTCCATCTTTTGTACCAAGAGCTCTTAAGGAAAATAAAGAAGAGTGCATCAGCATTTTACATTCAAAATTCAAAATGTGTGCAACGTGAGGAAGAGAGAACAAGAGCCGTAGCTCTTGCAAAGAGGAAAGTTTTTTTTCCTTTGAATATTTTCCAAGATTTCTTTGGAGCCCATAAAGCTTCCAACACAATCGAGAGTGAAGCAGGCAATTTCTGGGGACCGATTGGCCACCATGCAACAGTAGACAAGTTTATCAAATTTCTGCCATTGCAAAATTTTTGACGATGATGATTCTATCATTATGCTTGATGCTGAGGTCTTTCGTGGTTCAAGCGATTCATCGATATGGCCGATGAGATCGTAGCTAAGGAGAATTGACCTACTTAATTTTTCCAGACAAGATTTTTTTAAATCGAGTTATGTTGTGATGAACGATATGATGTTGTTGACTAGGATTTGTGATGATTAGTTCGTGTTTGAAGTTGTAGCCATACTGTTGTGGCATGCGTTACTAATGTGATTATAGTTTGGTGGCGTTTTGGTATTAAAAAAGAAGTGTTTATAGGGAGTATGATGTGTTGCGTAGGGAAAAGAAAATAAACAGTAATATGATCTCTCTTCAAGATGGGCTCCAATACCACTGTAGAGAAATCAAGTTTAAAAAGTGTATTTTTCAGTAACTAAAAAGTTAGTACATGAGTCCTATTTATATATAAGATGAATATGAAGATCTAAAATTAAAGTACATAAAATGGGAGATAATATCTAACTTAAAGAAACTATCTAATAGTTTATCACTAAAAGATAGAAAATGGAAAATTTATTATTTATTATTTATAATCACTATAAGAAAATTACAAATTACTGACGAAAAAATTATGTAATAAATTAACGACAGAAATTTAATTCCGTCAGTAAACTTGTTGGAAAAAATGGTATTTTGCGAGGGAAAAAAATTCATCGATAAAGGTGAAAGGAAT
>JANKYF010000009.1:37217336-37231908 GCA_029829435.1 Erythroxylum hondense
AAGTATGATTTATACTTAGGTTTATGCCCCACTAAAACTATTGAAATTACAATTCATTACTCATTGGCTTACTTTCAAATTTTTCCAAAACACCCTTTCGGGTCTACTGTTCTCACTCAATCAGAAGGTGGAACTGAGGTAATTTGGTCAAACTCTCTGCTAGAAAAGTGTTCCTCTATAACTTCTCTTTCCACCAATACCAGAATCATTGAATTTATTCAGTACATTGGAAGATATGCCTCAAACATTATCGGGTTGTTCACATTCAAAAACATTGTACTGTGCCTAACTTCTATTCAGGGATTAAACATTTTTTAGGCTCAAACCTAATTGGACTCGTTGGTTTACAATTTTCACGAAAACACAAGGACGGATTTTATCGTTTGAAGGATCGAAAATGGAATAGAAGATAGGCCATGTAGAAAAATAGAAGAAACAAAACACAGAAGAAGTTTATGAACAGTAACCCAAAAGAAGCAAAAGAAAGAAGAAGCGAGTCGGCAAAACACAGAAGAAGACGCGTCAGCAAAACACAGAAGAAGACGCGTCAGCAAAACACAGAAGAAGATGCGTCAGTAAAACACAGAAGAAGACGCATCAACAAAACACAAAAGAAGACGCGTCAGCAAAACACAGAAGATAAAAAGGCAGAAGATACAAAAGGCAAACGATATAAAAGGCAGACGATACAAAACACAAAAGGAAGAAAACTCAGAAGAAGCGAAACTGAGAAGGAACAAAACACAGAAGAAGATAACGTCATCAATGATGTCATCACAGAATAAGCAAAAAGGCAAAAGATGCAAAACTAAGAAGAAGCAAAACACAGACGATACAAAACACAGAAGAAGATGAGCAAAAAGGCAGGAGAAACATCTTCGTCTTTGAACACCTTCCCTTATAAGGACCATAACCTCCGAGAAGGTTATTTAGATAAATCTATCTAGATTGGTATGAAAGTTTCACAAACGTTTCAGATCGAGTTATTGCTATTTCAACTCCAACATCACTTTTACATCACCTAAACACTAATAATCTTTCAAAAACTAGATTAAAACTATATCCAAATCTATTTGCTCCCAACCATACAGTAATTATGAACATACACTTAAATGTCATTTTTCATGCAGATAACAGTAATTCATCAAATTTATTTCATAAATTCCCAACTCTAAAGGATTTATTCACTACTCACTTGCTGAGAACTCCAAAATCTTCAAGCCCTAAACTCCATGCAACTTATGTACTCCACTGTGTACGATGACCAGCTTTTGGTTTTCTTTTCTTATGGTAGAAGACACAAATAGCAAAGTGGGTTGGTGAAGGAAAAGAAAAATAGAGAAATCACTTAGAAGGTGTTAGAGGGAAAACTCTGTGGACGAGAAGAACATTTGAAGAAGATCCTAATGAAGAATGAACTTAGACATATAACTTAACCTTTCAACTCTCAGAGAACAGTAGCCTACTTCTAGCAGAAGTACATAAACCCAAGTGACATTTGTCACTTCACTCACATTTAAGCTCTAACTTAGTTTCTTTTGAAACTAACTCCCTTAAACTCTCATCTTTACAATCCAACTATCTCCAATTCTTCATTTGATGTCTTTTTTCCTATTTTCTATAATTTTTTTCCAAGATCTATGCCTACATTTACCAAAATTTACAAATACAATACTCTTACTTCCAATAGAATTTTCAACATAAATAAATTCAAAATTCTCAAAACACTTAAAAATCACAACACAATGAAATTATACCAGGAATTAGTCATGAATGCATGTACAATTATTTTCAAGTGCAATAACTTCACTATTCACATATATGTGCATGTCACATTATGCATGAGCATGCACAAGCATTTCTAAACTCTCATTGTTCACTCATATTTATTATTTTAACCTTCCCATAAGTAATGGGATGTTACAAGAGTAGCCTTCCTTAATCTCATCGGGTACTTGGATCATTTTGGATCTCTCCTTAGGTATTAACCTGTATCAAATCTCTCCTTAGGTATTAGCTTGTATCAAGGAGAACTTACTTTGTTCCAATTGATAGAATGATCAAGCACTACTTAAAAGGGGCGGAGGGGTGAATTTAAGTAATACGATATTTTCCTTTTATTTACCAAAATTTTAATTTTGTAAGCTTGTTTTTATCAACTTCTTAACTAAAATTTGCAAACAAAATGTAAATAATTGAGACACAAATTTTTACGTAGAAACCTCTTTGACTCGACAGGACAAAAAACTACAACATAATAGGTTTTTAAATGATTTTAGGGTTAATTACCAAAAAAGACCTAAATTTTTGTCAAATTTTTAATTATAGCCTAACTTTAAAAGTAGCAATAAAATGCTCAAACTTTCAATTTTTTTAATTATAGCCAAACTTTAAAAATTTGCAATAAAATGCTCAAACTTTCAATTTTCTTCAATTATAGCCCGACTTTATTTGTTAGTCTCCCTCATCCCTCAGGCCTTTATTGTTGTTTTTTTGACACCTTAAATTGAAAATCGAGGTTGCATAATCTGAAAATCGAAAGGTGAAGGCGTCGAGAGAACAAATTGAAAATGAAGGGAAAAACTGAAATCAAACTATAAGGTCATCAAGGTTGCGTAATCTTATTTAGGTCATTTTAATAATGACATTGTTTTAATTATGTGATTAAATGAAGTCGTTTCATTAATCTTTATTTGTTGTGTTAATTTTGGCTAACATGAATTAATAGTTAAGGTTTCTGAAACACGTGATAAGTTTCTTTAGCGAACTTATTATAAATTCTAACTTCATGCTAGAATTAAAAAAAATTGAAAGTTTGAGCATTTTATTGTTACTTTTTGAAGTTTGAGTTAGAATTGAAAAAATTAAAAATTTGAACATTTTATTGCTACTTTTTAAAGTTCGGGCTGTAATTGAAAAATTGACGAAAGTCTGAGTTTTTTTTTAGTAATTAACCCACGATTCTACTAACTCAAGAGCCAACTTAATAGTACATGGAGATCATAATCTATCCTGCAGCCCCAACTAATAAAGGACTGCACCCACAATTCTCAACTCTCCAACGTTCAACCTTAATTGTTGTTACTCTCCAAGAATCTCACATAAGGTTCCTTGATTCTCACAAAATACTAAAATAAAGTTACCTCAAACTCTTCTTGGATAAGCAAAAAGATACAAAAGAACATGTGGGAAAACGTAGGATGGAATGAAGAATTTGCTTGCATGTAAAGAGGATAGATGGATCTCGTGCAACATTTTACATGTGTGTGCAAAATGCTCAATATGAATGGCGTAATTTTATATTATACCACACACTTTAAAATGAATTCTTGATCTATTATTTATATACTTCCTAGAATGGTGACTGATTTTAAAAATGGGAAGATAAACTTGGAAATGATAAGATCATATCAAAGCAAATTTATCCAATGTATCTTTAAAATTTTCACATCTTTTAATTTAAATTTTAATAAAGTTATCTAGTACATCTAACCTTATCTAAGTGCTTCTATCATTTATCAAAAGAAGATCACATGAACCAATTTGATATATTAGCAATTACTAACATCAAATGCAAATAATAAACATAAATTTTCTTTTTAAAGTGCTCATATAAAGAGTCCATGTTCACGCAACAATATCCAACGCTTAAAGTAACACTAAAATTCTATTAAATTAAGCAAGTACTCCTTATTTGTAAGAAAAGAGATTCACTTATATTTTGACATATTATTAACTAACTCAGTCCAAACCTAACGAACTAGTTTAAATATAAAGTCTATCAAAATGCAAGTTATTAAAATCAATTTATATTTTATCCTATATAACGCAATTTTACATGCACACATGTAGTAAGAGAACGTTCTATCAATATTTTACTAACAAGGTTATCCCAAGACTCCCTACATGGAGTCTAAAAATACAATAAAATACAAATAAACTCCGTGCTTTGCCAACTGCTCTTTTTATTCACAATCTGAAAACTATATAACTCAAGAACCGGGTTATCTTATATTTACATTATTATTCTGTCATCATCAAAAGCACTCTAGTCTAACACCCATGATTGAACTTGTAGTTTATGGGAAGTTCTCAAACATATATCCAATTGTTATACATAATAATCTAGACTTTAAAGCTTGGAAGCAAATGGTGGCCTCCTAGAATCATGGAACAACTCATCATTGCAATTTTCTGAAGTCGTGGTCATCACCTCCAAGAGCTCTTGTCGAAACTTGTTCATGGCGTTCTCAGGCACACTACGATGCTATCCTCCCCATTACTGTTTCTATAATGACTATAAAAGCTACAACCGGGAAAAGCCCCTGTAGGTCCTCCATAAACTGGTCTCCCCTATGCAAAATCAAGCTTTTCGAAACCAGCATGTCTCGTATCAGAAACTAAATAGTTCCAAGTTTTAACATAATGTGGCCTTCCATTTAGCACCAAATAATCAGCCAAAGACCTCATATACTTTTTGCTCATTTGGGTCTTTGCTTTCCGTACCAACTGTAGTGCATACTCTAATGGTTTATTACTCAAAAGACCAGCCTTTGAAACCACGGTCAGTAATGCAAACGCGTTGCCATAGTAACCAGGTGGCAACTTGACATGTTGGTTACAGCTGACAGCCAACGTCAAACGAACAACAGTATCAGGGTCAAGTCTGAGAGAGATGGTGCGGGCTTTCGACTTTCCACATCGAAGCAGTTTTAGACTTTGGTTGGTTCACTTTCTCGTACAAATTAACAAGGTAATACATAGCTATCGATACATAGTTACAAGATCTTCAAATATTACTACATTAAATACAAAATAATTCTTTAAATGCATAACTAATAAAAATTAAAATTCTTAATTGACTATCATTATTTCACAATTAATAGTAGTACTTAATTCAAGTTTATTTCTTAATACGCTTCTTAAATTTGAATTTTGGTTATTCCAAATTTTGTCTAAGTCTTGTAAAGTATAACAGCTCGGTAAATTTATGAACAATTAATCTTAAGTCTTCAATAAAATTTTGTATTTGTATACTTATTCTTATCCCAAAAAATAGGATTTTTTTTCAACATTATGACTAATTTGTTATCCATAAAGATTTTTGTAAGTTCACTTGTAGTAAACACATCGTAAGAAGATAATTTTATACTCAAATCTTCAAAAGTTGAGAGAGTAATTAATAATGAATTGTTTCTTCAAACTCCACGTGAATGCATCATCTCCGATAAAAATAGAAAACTTGAGGTGATCTTTCTGTCGTCCACATCACCTCCACAATCTTCATATAAGAAACATGTTTTTTAAAATTTCTAATATTTAAAATATATTAAATAATTTAAAATATTAATATTATTTTTAATAAGTGAAATTGAAAAAGAAGTCTATCTCACATATTAATTATATTAATAATTAAATAATTTTGATGAAAATTTAACTCATTGCACTTTCCTTAAAAAATTTAGCTAAGAAATAATGTAACGTTATCCATTTAGTTCTCTTTTTAGAATTCGCCAACTCAAATCATATTAAACAATACCATATCTTATTAGATTTATATTCTCTTTTTGTCTATATTTCTATTAATATATTTTTATGTTTTTCATAATAATTTTGATTTCTTACTTTAGATGGTGTTCATAAATCTTATACTTAAACTTTTAAATGTATGTAACATGAGTGACTCCACGGTTACATATTATTGTTGTAATTACAGTAACTTAGTCATGATTATAGATGATCATAGTTAATTATAATTGAGGGGACATAACTCACATGGATATAGTAAGTCTCACTTGGGCTGTTTTAATGGTAGTCTTTGCATTTTTCCTTTCACTCGTAGTATGGGGTAGAAGTGGGTTTTAGAAGGACTACTAAGTGAGTTAAGAAATCAAACTGTATCAGTTTTTTTATAGATCTTTATGCAAAGATTTTTTAATTTAACTATTCAAATTGAATTGAATTCAATTTCAAATATTTTCCAAATTTTACACTACAAAAAAATGCAATTTGGAGCTTGCTCATAATAGATAACTAGAAATTTTAATGTGAAATTATTTTAAAACAATGACATGTTTCTTCATATCTTATAATCGTAGAGGAAAGAAAACAAGATGTTTGCTACAATACCCCTCTAGTTGTGGACTATCCACAATTTCAATTTTTTGTGTTTGTTTGTCATTCTTAGTTGGAACTCCTTAAGAATTTCGTTATCAAATCTATTACTCCGTTTTAAACTTTTCTCAAACCAATCCCACTTCTATAAGCAGATATTGCCTTTTATCTAGATTCTTAGGTGCTTCATTTTGGCCAATGCAATTATATACCAAATAGACCCTAAATAATTCAGAACTGGAAAAAACAAAACATATAACTGAGTTCACCTGAACCAACAGCAAAGGGCATCCAAGGATTCCGGCAGAACCAGGCACATCGTACAGAAACTCGTCAACATAAGGACATGGTAGCTTCATGGAATCACCAAGCTGGCCCAGTTCTATGTTTGCATCAGCTTCGATGAACAGTATACCTTTGCCGTTGCAATCCACCATGAGCTTTTTGTTAGGCCCTTCTACAAGCCTCCCAGCAAAAGGACGGTAAAACACCAATGCTTTAGTAATTGCTTCTCTGATTACAGCCACAGGGTCCAAGCCGATCATACTAGGTTGGCTACGGTAAAACGTTACGAATTCAATTTGAAAACGGAAGCCCTCTTGATCATCTATGTCTGACAGCTTTTTGATCTCATGGGGTGTTGGTTTGGCAGGTGTTATCAGTTGTGGCTCATTCCTCCTCACCGCGAACATAGGAGATAAAGATTGTGCCATTTCTCGTGATTTATTTATGCGTTTTAGGTCTATCAAACGAAAAAGCTTGTCGTGAGTCCGTGTCGAGGCTGGATGTTCTTAAATATAGATTATAGAACTTGATCCGGTAATGCCTTCATTGTTTGGTCAAATCAAATGGTGCAAATGGTATGATGATGGTAAATTGATCATAAAATGAATAAAACTGTTTTTGTGTTGCCAAATCACTTATTAATGGTTTGCTGATGGTAAATTGTCTTTTCCATTTTGAGTATTCGAGATGAGTCGAGCTCAGCTTTTTTGCTGTCAATATACATGCCACTTATGGAAAATTAATATTTTGGTTGTAGATCTTTTTAGTAAATTAGACTGTACAGTTATGTCATTTAAATTATTTTACTTTAATAAATTATTATATATTTTTTATTCAAATACTTTTAATTTAATACAAAAGTTCAATAAAAGAATTCAAATTTTTAAATATTAAGAACATAAGTTTGAATTATATTTAATCCTTTAATTATTAGAAGAATAAAATATTAATTATTAATAATTTTTATATGAAGTTATATATTATTAATAATACATTATTAATAGGTTGATTTTAAACCCTAGTGATTTATTAACTGATTTTCTACTTTTTTAATTGAAGCTATGGATCCAATTTAATTTTCAACAAGAAAAAATTATTGTTTCATGAATACATATTTATTTTTAACTTTTTAATTATTAACAATCAATATTAATTTTATGTGTTAATAATGAGTGATTGTATAATTTCAATTGTATAGTTGAAATTAGGTTGAAGTTTATAAAAAACTTGCATGATTTTGTAGTATAGAATTGATTAAAAAGTTATATTCTATAATAATTAAAATTGAAACTTCAACAAGAAAAGAAGTTGAAGGTAATTCCACAATCTGAAGAAGCTTGTCAGGTGACTGGATCAATGGCAAGAAGCAAAAAGCCATGAAAGCGAATATTCCAAAATCCCTATTATTTTAAGAAAATGTAAAAGTGGTCTTAATAGCTTAATGAAATCAGAGTTCCATTTCAAAATAAAGAAAACAAAATTGACTTTGATGGTTATATCCTCACAATAGTGCACGCCTGGTTCATCCTCTACGATAACATAGATCCCAGCAGCCCACAACACCACACCAATCTTAATAAACAATGGAAAACAAGGATAAGTGCCAAAACGACAGACATGCTCATATTGACACTTAACAGTAGCCCAATGCAAAATCACTTCTGATACGCCAATTACAAGCTAAAGTTAGATTGCCACCTTTTAATCATATGTTTGGCAGTTTTAGTCAAATGGCAGACACTTGTACGCATACTTCTTTAGTGGATCAGTACATTATGAGACAAGGAAACAGTTGAAAATTAAGGTTGGAAAGTATGCAGCTAAAATTCCATTAGACAGTGCCAGGAGTTCTTATTAAGTATATATACTAAGGGCGAACAGGATGGACGACCACAAAAATCATCCTGTTCGTCCATTTTATCTGATGGCTTATATTTGTTTCTTCTCTCTCTTTTGCGTTTTTCTCTCGATCTTTATTTCTCTTCTCTCCTATTCTTACTCAATATGCTTATTAACCTATTTCTGCAGGCGATCATTCTCCTCCATCAGCAATTTATTCATTGCTATTAATTTCTTAGTCACTGTCTAGAGTCTTGAAGTCTTTTTTCTCTGCTTCTCTCGACATCTGCATATCCAAAACACCGTTTCGTCAGAGACTTCTAAAAAATCCCTTCACCGTATCTCACATTAAGCTGTGCTACTCCATGCTTATCTTTTTAATGCAAAACCTAATTAATAGAAAAAAGATATATGCCCGAGACAAGTTTATTAAGTATATATACTAAGGGCGAACGGGATGAACGACCACAAAATTCATCCCGTTCGTCCATTTTATCAGATGGCTTATATTTGTTTTTTCTTTCTCTTTTGCGTTTTTCTCTCGATCTTTGTTTCTCTTCTCTCTTATTCTTACTTAATATGCTTATTAACCTATTTCTGCAGGCGATCATTCTCCTCCATCAGCAACTTATTCATTGCTGTTAATTCCCTATTCACTGTCTGGAGTCTTGAAGCCTCTTTTCTCTGCTTCTCTCAACATCCGCATATCCAAAATACCGTTTCGTTAAAGACTTCTAAAATTTCCCTTCACCGTATCTCACATTAAGTTATGCTACTCCATGCTTATCTTTTTAATGCAAAACCTAATTAATAGAAAAAAGATATATGCCTAAGACGAGTTTAGATATAGCAAAAAAATTCCAAAAATTCCAAAAACTCTTCTTTAAATATTAAATTTGATTTTAAAAACATAAGTTTTCAATGATACTG
Source organism: Erythroxylum hondense (assembly GCA_029829435.1). NCBI lineage: Eukaryota > Viridiplantae > Streptophyta > Magnoliopsida > Malpighiales > Erythroxylaceae > Erythroxylum > Erythroxylum hondense. The sequence goes on from JANKYF010000009.1 coordinate 37,226,505, forward strand.
CATATAAGCAAAATGCAAGAATCTGAGTTTACTCAAAAGTACTCTGTTTTTGGTGTTAGTATATTTTGATCTGTTGTGAATCAGTAAAAATGAATTTAGATGTTAAGTGTGAGTCTTGGAGTTTTGATTTGTGTGTGTTGATGAGCTAAAGATAAGTTAGAATGGTTTTGAGTGATCTTTTGATTTAATTAGTGTGAGATTGAGTTTTTGAAAAATGACAGTAGAGAGAGAATGAAAATGTGGAGTTTCGGATTTTGGAGTTTGATTGACAAAAGTTGGTTTTGATTTATTTAGAGATTGTATTTGGAGTTAGAAATTCTGCTTAACGGGGTGTTTGGAAACCTTCGAATTGAATTCATTAACGAATTGGATTCAATTACATTAATGATATTGAATTGAATTCAATTTACAGTGTTTGGAACAAACTCAATAATATTATAATTGAATTCAATTATATTGTTTGAAACATAATTAAAATGAATTCAATTATTTCATATGACACATTTACCATTGACAAAAAATAATCTTATTAAATAATAAACATTCACACTTACATAGAACAACTTATAAACATCAATTTTATTATAAATAATATCATAAAAATTCATTATTAAAACGAAAAGAAAAAGTTGATTGCAAATAACATTAGGCTAGACTGAGCTTATTAGATAATAGAAAACTATTATAATTTGAAAATTTTTATCTTAATAAATAACAATTCAATTATGTCTAAATTAAATTATATATCTAATAATAACTATACACAAAATACAATTTATTTAGACATTTTAATTATTTCATTATTTTTATGTACATGAATATTCTTAATTAAATTGAAAAATAATCACATATAAAAAAGGAAAAATTATCAAAAATATTTTCTTGAAAATAATTATCAAAATAAGTAATAAAATAAAAGTTTAATTTAACAATAAAATTATTTTAAAGTTTTTACATTATTATATAAATAGACATAACATATAATAATTATGTGTAGGGTTGGAATAGTGGGCAATGTTGAGATTGTGAGTTAAAAAAGAAGCAGTGACTTTTGGGGGGTTCAATTCACGTGGTTTACAACGTGAATTGAATTTGTTAATAGAGTGGGTTTTAAACTGATGGAAGAATTCAATTCATGCTCTTTTGTGAGTTCCAAACAGATGAATTGAATTCAATCCATCATCTTCCAAACAGCCCGTAAAGCCAAATTTATCAATATTTGACAATAAGAAAAAGATTTAAAATTAATTTTCTTAATTTAGATTATTTAATTCGTAAAAGAAACCTTTAGCCAAGAGTACATGTCTCATATGCGGCTAGTCCTTGACACATTACAGGCTCATCAAATATTCATAAAAAGGTTCAAGAGATTGAATTCAATTCATCCTCTTCCAAACAGCCTGTAAAGCCAAATTTATCAATATTTGACAACAGGAAAAAGATTTAAAATTAATTTTCTTAATTTAGATTATTTAATTCGTAAAAGAAATCTTTAGCCAAGAGTACATGTCGCATCTGCGGCTAGTCCTTGACACATTACAGGCTCACCAAATATTCATAAAAAGGTCCAAATGCCTGATTGCTCGGAGGAAGGTCTGTTATCTGGGGCATGTCATTTCAGAAGAAGGTGTTGCGGTGGATCGAAGCAAAATAGCAGCAATGATAGAGTGGCCTAAACCAAGCGCTGTGAAGGGGCTACGAGGAATTTTGAGACTTACCGGATACTACCGCAAATCTGTTCAAGATTATGGTAAGATATCTGCTCCCCTAACTGTAATGTTACGCAAGAACTCCTTCCAGTGGACAGAAGAAGCTTCCAACGCCTTTGAACAATTGAAGAAGTCCATGACTCAGACTCCTGTATTGGCCTTACCGGACTTCGCCAAACTATTCATTTTAGAATGCGTAGTATACATAATATTTCTTCCACTATTACAAATAGTAGGTATACAGAGATAAAACTAAAATAGTGGCTCACAAGGTGTTTCCCAACCTAAAAATACTAACTTCATTATTTTGTCACTCACCAACCCTTTAGGAATAAATTTCCTAACTTCAGAGAAAGAACAATGCTCTAATTTTCTCTTTATTTTCTGTCTATTTTGTTGTTCATCTCATGCCTATTTATATAGGCAAGAGACGTGGCCTTTTACCTTTCTTCAATTTTGGTAGGCTTCAACATGGGTTGCCTACCATATTTGGTGTCCCTCCATGTCAGAGGGACCCGTATCTATCAGCCTTACCGGACTTTGCCAAACTATTCATTTTAGAATGTGACGCATCGGATTTTGGTATAAGGGCAATTCTCCAACAAGAAGGATAGCCGATTGCATATTTTAGTTGCACTCTAGCATCTCATTACAAAAGCCTCCTAACTTATGAAAAGGAACTTATTGGACTGGCTAAAGTGGTCCGTCATTGGCGATCTTATCTATGGGGTCGTCATTTTTTGATTAGAATAGATCACTATAGTCTTAAGTTCTTATTGGAGCAGTGAATCATTACATCACCACAACAACACTGGCTGAGTAAGCTCTTGGGATTTGATTTTGAGGTGGAATATCGAGCCGGCAACCACAATAAAATAGCCGTTGCCTTGTCACGCAGATTAGAAGAACAACCCACTCTCGTAGCCATTTCAATGCCATCAGTAACTCTTTTGGACTTCATTCGCAAGGAGGTCCAACAAACTGAGCAACTGCAGCAACTTATGCAAAGAATTCAACAGGGTGAAGCCATTGGTCCCTGGGAGTTCAAGAATGGCTTAATCCTTTTCAAGAGCAGAGTCTACTTACTACCCAATTCTCCTCTTATTACAAGGATCTTATTGGCAGTGCATGATATTTTCTATGAAGGTTATCAGAAAACCCTTCACCGCATCAAGCGCGACTTCTATTGGCAGGGAATGAAAGCTTCTGTTCAGTCCTTTATACAGAAGTGTCGAACCTGCCAGCAGCACATGTCTGAACACTTGCATCCAGCTGAGCTTTCACAACCTTTGCCTGTTCCCTTACAGATTTGGTCTGATGTCTCCGTGGATTTTGTTGAATGCCCACCTCACAAGGCAAAAATGTTTTGCTGGTCGTCGTTGATCGTTTCTCTAAGTATGCTCATCTTCTTCCCCTCTTCCATCCTTACTAGGCTGTAAGTGTGGCTTGTCTTTTCTTTGCTCACATTTTTAAGCTTCATGGGTTACTCGAATCAATTGTAAGTGACCGAGATGATACATTCACAAGCTCTTTTTAGATTGAATTGTTTCATTTGAGTGGGTCTAAACTAGCTTTCAGCTCGGCGTACCATCCGTAAAGTGCTGACCAAATAGAGATTGTTAACAGAATAATAGAAATGTATCTATGTTGCTTTACTACCGACCGCCCTTGCAAGTGGTGTCAATGGTTTCCATGGGCTGAATATTGCTATAACACCAGTTACCACTCCTCTCATAAAACTACACCATTTGAAGTCGTATATGGGGTTCCCCCTAACTATTATTTCTTACTGTTCAGGTGTAGCTAAACTAGAAGCGGTAGATCAGGAGTTGCTGTTGTTTTTATAGAGCTGAAGCAAAATAAGTGAATAAAGGAGAAGAGAAAGCAAAGGTTTTGTCGTAGAACACTATTTTTATTGAATAGAAACTTGTCAATCTATACAGTTTTTCTCTAACTCAAATTCAAAAATAAGATAACATCTAATCCAAATCAGCATAAAATAAAATCTAATTTATTTAATGGCTATCACAATAATATCTCTAAACTGATTCCTAAAATCAAACTCTAAATATCATAATCAAATTTATCTAAGACCTAATCTTTGATCAATTATTTCATAGGAATCTGCAAGCCTAAGGGATTTTCCAACACATAGCATAAGCAGCCAAAAATTTCTAAGGTGATTCAAGGGAGGTTTGGATTTAAACAGTGTTTCAAATGGGCTGACTCCATTAAGAACTTGAGTTGGCATTATGTTAATTAAATTAACGACAGTGAGAACACATTCCTCCCAATAAGAGATAGATAATCCTTATTGAAAAAGAAGAGCTCTAGAAACCTCTAATATGTGTCTGTGTTTACACTCAACTACTCCATTTTGTTGTAGAATATAAGGTGTGCTTTTGTGATGAATAATTCTCGAGGAAGCTAAATATTCTTTTCTTTCTCTACTATTACACAATTCTGGAGCATTATCGATTCTCAATATTTTTATGGTCTTGTGAAACTGAGTTTGAACAAGGGATACAAAGGATTTGATCATTGTGAAACCACTACTTTTATGTGACAAAAGATGAACCCATGTATTTCTGCTATAATTGTCCACTATGGTCATGAAATAACGAAAACCATCATGAGTACAATGTCTGTAAGGACCACAAATATCCACATGAATAATATCAAAGGGTTCTGCAGTTTTGATTGAGCTATTTGGAAATGGTAATCTGTGTTGTTTGGCTTGTGAACAGACAAGTTAGAACTCACTAAATGCATATGGTATAGCTGACAAAGGCTTCAGTTTATTTACAGGTAAATGACCAAGTCTACCATGCCAAAGGTGATCAGCAGATGAAGAACTAGTGCAACTAAGAATGAATTCAGAGGCATTACAATCAGAGTGTAAGACACTGTCAGCTAAAGGAGGAGAGTTCGTGGTTGATTCGAGATGCAGAATGTATAAACCACCAATCTTCTTACCAAGGGGAATTGCCCTCTTCAATGAACAAGCCTGCAAAAGACAAGAGTTAGCGTGGAAAAGGATGGTACAATTTAATTGAGTGACAAGTTTACTTATGGAGATGAGATTGTATTTAAATAAAGGAACAAACAGCACATGAGAAAGACGGATGTGATCATTTTGACTTGTCCTATGGCTGGTACTGGAATATTAAAACCATTAGGCAAGGTTATGGAATAAGAATTTGGGAGTTGATTAAGAGAAGAAAACAAAGTCTTATCAGAACACATATGATCAGATGAACCAGAGTCAGGTATCCATGAAGCATGTAAATGATCAGGTCCACAAACAGAAGTGCAAGCTACCTGTGAAATTGGATGAACCAGAAGTAATAGCAAGATTCCCTTGAGAAATAACAGTAGATTAATCATTAGTCTTATGTTGGTTTAGAAGTGAGATGAGCTGATTATATTGTTCTTGAGTGATTTAAGCTGTATCAACATTGCCAGAATCTGTTTGGGCCTGAGAAGCACCTTCAGAAGCATGTTGTGTTGGAACCCGACCCGGAGACCGGACTCCAACTGCTCATAACTTAACATTCACTCTTGTCTGATACCATAGATGTCGGACCCCGCTCCCGGAGCCCGACTTTCGCTGTCCTGAAACCTTGTTCTTATAACACTTGCAGTGCTAAACATGCTGTTGTACCATAAAGGTGATGAGCGCACACTACCTAAAC
>JANKYF010000009.1:37307828-37318925 GCA_029829435.1 Erythroxylum hondense
AGATTAACCAAATAGATAAAAAATTAAAAAGTTTAAATCCTAACAGATAACAACTTTGTCTTAACAAATAAAACTTTATCTTCTAACAGATGACAAATCTTATTTTTACTACTCTATCTTATACTCCCAAATTTTATATTTAAACAATATCACATTTTTAACAACTTTGAATCATTCTACAACATTTCTTCTTGATTCAAAGTTGTAAGATTTATTGAATGTGGTGATGTACTTCCCATCACCTTTCAACAATTAGAGCACATCTCTCCATAATTCTTTTCTTTGGAGGACATCTCTCCAATCTTCTTAATAGAGCTCTTTTCTCTATTCTTCAATATGAGAACTTCTCTTATTAATTATCTCCATAGAGTATTTCTCTCTATGATGCATCTTGGTGCACTTCTCACCAACTAGAAGAGCTTGTCTTCTTCAATCACTTGCATTGAATTTGGTTGTTCTTCATTGTTAAACTTGCAATCCTTTTTAAATGTTCAAATTGCTTACACCTAAAGTACCGAGACTTTCCTTTATGCCTGCAATATTTCTCTTCATGACCAAATTTCTCACAATGGCCATATTGATGAATGGTTCCTTTCTTCTTTGATGATGAAACCTTTGCTAGATAGGCTCCCTCCACCATCTTTTCACTTTCTTGTTTTCTCATTGCCCTTCTTTGCTCTTCAGCTTGTAAAGCATTAATCACTCATAGGGTCCCTCAAGATCTTTGAGGCTTTGATATCATGTTGGGTTTTAGAATATCCAAAAAAATAAAATAAAAAAAGATAGTGCAAGAGACAATTTATTGACGGGTTACATTTACATTGACATTGAAGGCCTAAATATATGGGCAATGAAATAACAAACTTAGCTAATATCTTTGTAAAGGTTGACTAAATAAATCAAAAGTTTAAAAGTTTAAATCCTAATAGTTAACAACTTTATCTTAATAGATAAAATTTTACCTTCTAAAAGGTAACAAAACTTATTTTTACGACTCTATCTTATACTCCCAAAATTTATGTTTAAACAAAGATCACATTTTTAATAACTTTCAATTATTTTCTAATATACTATTTCTCGCTCCTAGATGGAGATTAAGTATCGCAGAATGGCATCAGCTATTTGTGAATTACAATGGGTGTGCTATATTCTGCGTGATTTAGAAATTTCAGTCTCTCTTCCCATTCTATTGCACTGTGATAGCAAAGAAGCCATATATATTAGGTATGACTTGGTCTTTCATTAGTGTACCAAACATCTTGACATAGATTTTCATCATGTCTATAGTCATCTTTAGTCTGGGTTTATTGGGCTTGCTCATTTACCTTCTTGTAATTAACTTGCATATGTTAATCCCCTTCCCATCATGCTTGTCTGGTTGCCAAGTTGAGAAGGGGATCTGTGGAATGGTTGGTGGACCTATTTGCCTTTTGTTTGTGTTTTAATTTATTTTCCTTTAATTTTCTATTGTATGCAGGTCACAATTTGTTGAGAGTTTGTTAGTTTGTTTTTCATTGTTTTGCTTACGTGTCTGTCCTCTAAAAGCTTACAGGGAGTAGGAAGTTAGGAGCTCCCTATGTATATAAACTTATTAGTTCTTTTTTATAATGTTCACAAGGAGAGAGAAATTAACTCATATATTTCTCATCCCTTTATTACATTTCAACACACATACAAATAGGTGAATAGGGTACACGCTTAACATCGTGGTTTGTGCGTACTACCTAGTGATAAGGATAACTAATATTACTTAAATGTGATTTTATTATTTATGGAACATTGCATGTGTCTTCTTCAATTTCCCGCAACAATGCTCCCCTCTCGGAAAAACTTGTCCTCTGGATAACGCTTTTGTAGGTCGGTCAGGAATTCCCTGGTTACTTCGCGGGCGTCATCATTGGACCACTGCACCAACATTGTGGTCTGTTTTTTTTTTCCACCTCCACAATTCTTCGATTCGATATTGCTTTAGGAATGCGAATAACCCGATGTAAGCTAGGAGGACGTTCTTGCGAAATAGGGTCTTTCTCAAACACACACTTATTCAACCATGAAATATGGAATGTTGGTTGTATTAATGATCCCGTGGGTAATTGTAAACGATCAGTCACCTTTCCCACCTTTTGAATAATTTGGAACGGACCTTAAAACCAAAAGTTTTTGATTACTAACGTTGGACTGAGCGTTATTTGTACAGTAAAGAGTTTTGGAAATACCCACTGACCTATTTCAAACTTATTAGTCGTTTTCTTTTTTGCTTATTGCTTCGTCCCTTATTTATTAGGGTATCTCATATTGATTAAACATAAAATTATTAAAAAATTTATAAATAGTAAGGGTCAACTAACCAATTGACTAGTTCTAGTCATCTTGACAGTGATTGACTCAAGCTCAGTTCTTATTAATAAGCTCCACACTTTACCCATATATAAAAATGTTTATATAGTATCATAGCAAACTTGGTTTGAATTCTTAAATTTTCCTATTATCCATCTAGGTGTCCAGTCCCAACAGACCAGTTTGTTTGTTGCTGTATTTGTTTTAAGTGACAACTAGATATGCAATCTCAGTTATACTTGAGGAGGAGTGTTAGAGTATCTCACATTGACTAAATATGAAAATGTTAAAGAGTTTGTAAGTGATAAGGGTCAACTAACCAAATGACTAGTTCTAGTCATTTTGGCAATGGTCAACCCAACCAATTTTTATTAATGGACTCTACACTCTACCCATATTAAAAATTCTAATATAAAAGATTATTCTACTACTTCAGTAATTCCAAGGTAATTAATTAATTGGTTATTATGGTAGCCAAATGGTTCTACTTTCTTCTAAAATGTTGTGTTTTGTCTCATGGATATATTTTTTTCTGGTTGTTTAAGATAACGAAGAACATAATTCTTCAATTTAGAAGACATTTATCTTTCGCTCTTCAGTTTTTTATAGACAATTATTTTTCTCTTTTGCAACTGGAACTCCATTAAAGCTCTGGTTCATTTTTTTAAGGGCCTTCTATCATGGTATCAGAGCAATGATGGTTCTATGCTTGCTTGTGTGACAATAAATTCATTCGCTCATTTTATTTTTCTGCTTCAATTGCTGGTAATTATATGAGGGATGAAATTGCTTCTTTGCACGAATGATTTCTGCACTATTTAGATCATCCAAATCATTTGTTGGTCATGATGCCTTTGGTTGACGGGAATTATGCGAACTGGCAATGAGCTGTGAAAATGTCATTGTTAGCAAAGAATAAGCTTGGTTTTGTGAAGGGGACTTGTAAGAAACCAAACGATTCTTCTCTGCTGCTACCTCACTGGGAGAGATGTAACAATATGATCATGTCGTGGTTATTTCATTCAGTATCTAATGATATAGTTGAAAGCATCATCTACTGCAATTTAGCTACTGAAATCTGGACTGAGCTTTAGTAGAGGTTTGGTCAAGCTAATGGAACGTGATTTGGCTCAAACTGTAAGAGACCAAATGCTTTCTGCTGAGAATGACACAGGCCCATCTAGTAGGTTTAAAAATAGCTCCAGCCCAAGATCAAATATTCGTCATAATATTCAGCATCCTTATAGCAAAGGAATGCACTTGTAAGACACTCAATAATATGCCATTCTGTTGTAACAAACTTAGTCGTAAATATTCTACTGTATTATATACAAAAAATAGAAACTTCTGTATATATATACAATTAATGAAAAAGGGAAAAATAACGATTACATCATAAACTTTTATATTATTCTCATTTCATTTTTCATAGTATCAGAGCTCTGAAGGACAAACGTTCATGGCTTATGTTTCAGAAGCTTCTTCTTCTGCCAATCATCCTTCTGAACCTCACCAAACAACCACCATAAATATACCTTCTCTAGATTTTCCTGCGCTTGCTAAAACTTTTAATTTCAACTTACCTATTAAGTTAGATCGAAATAACTACATCAACTGGCGTGCATAGATTCTAGTAGCCATATGTGCCCCAAAGCTTGAAATCTTCATCACACCAGGCATCTCACCACCTAATCCAGTCATTAGCACCACTTCCATCACTACAGAAGTTCCGCCTTCATCAATTCCAGATTTTTGAGACTAGAAACGTTCTGATTAGCTTCTCCTTTTTTGCTTGCTCTCCACCATTGGTGATGATGTGATTGGACTGGTCAACACATCTTCTACCTCACTTGAGGTATGGTAAATGCTTGAGAGGTTGTATGCACAGACATCCATGGTTTGTGTCTTGCAGTTTAAGCAACAACTCTCTACAATACAAAAAGGTGCTCTTAGCATTTTAGAATATATGCAGAAGATTAAATCAATTGGAGATTCCCTCTTGGTTACAGGTCATCTAGTTCCTAATCATGAACTTATCCTAAGTGCTCTAATTGGCTTAGGCCATGAATATGATCCGGTGGTTGTCTTTCTTATTAACACCAAGAAGGCTTCTACCTTACAAGACACTCAGTACACATTGATGATGCATGAAACTCGGATTGAACAACTCAATACTCTCTCTACACAAACTATTGTCACTGCACCTACAGCTAACATTGCTTCTTATAACAGAAATAACAAGTCTAATTGACAGCCAACTCAAGGAAGTAGATCAAGCTATAGAGGAAGAGGAGGTCATGGCAGAAATGGTCGCTCGGTTAGAGTTGGAAGAATTTTTTGTTAGTTGTGCCAAAAACTTGGTCATGACGCTATCAAATGTTACAAGCGTTTTGACCAAACCTGGCAAGGTTCTCAAAGCCCACAAAACTAGAGATCACAAAATCAATCTAAGCATACTTCAGGTAGTTTTCAGCAACATGGATCTAGTCCTCAGATCTTTATTGCTCACAATCAGCCCTCTACATACACTACTACAGATCTTGGTAGTGACTCAACATGGTCTGTAGATAGTGGTGCTACAAACCATGTCATATCCAACTTGAACAATCTAATAGTTAGCTTTGAATATGAAGGTAAGGATAATCTTACTATGGGTAATGGTAATGCTCTCTCTATAGCTCATACAGGGTCCACTTCCATTAAGTTTCATGACAATAAACACCCCCCCTTAGCCTTAAAAGAAATTCTTCATGTTCCTCAGATAACTAAAAGCCTCTTAAGTATCTCTAAATTAACAAAGGATAACAAGATTACTAGTGATTTTACTGACAATTATTGTTTGTTTAAGGACAAGGTTTTAGGGACAATTCTGCTTAGAGGAGTGCCTCGAGATGGGCTCTATAGTCTTAAAGTTGCCACTAAATCACAGTCTCCAACCCCTGCGCTTATTTCAAGTTTCTCTCAGGCTTTTTCTTCTAGACCATCAACTACTTGTGTTATCAACAAATATAAAGTTCATAATGTTAAAAAATCTTCCAATGTTTGGCATGCTAAACTTGGTCACCCATCCAAAAATGTACTTCATCTAGTTTCAAAATCAATGAACTTAAAACTTGATCTCAGTAATCTTCAATTTTGTGACTCATGTAAGCAGGGTAAATTACATTAACTTCCTTTTGATACCCATGATATCACTGCCACTAAATCTCTTGAGATTATGTACTCTGACATTTGGGGACCCTGTCCCTACCCACCTAATGAAGGTCACAGATATTATCTACTTTTCATTGATGCCTATTCTTGGTTTATATGGTTTTATCCTCTTAAATTTAAATATGAGGCATTAGCTACTTTCATTCAATTCAAGATTCATATTGAACTGAAGCTTGAACACAAAATCAAAGCAATCCACACGAACAATGGGGGGAATACAAAGCCTTTTTACCCTTTCTAACTCAGACTAGTATTCACCATCGTTTCAACTATCTTCATACTCACCAACAAAACGGTGTTTTGGAAAGGAAACACTGCCATATTACAAAAACTAGTTTAACCTTACTTTCCCATGCCAATATGCCTCTCACCCTAAGTCTTGAAGCCTTTTCCACTGCAGCTTACTTAACAAATAATCTACCCACTCCACGTCTCCATAATAAATCTCCCTTTGAAATTCTACTCCAATGTGTGATTACAACACTGATTGTGCTTATTAAAGACTGCTTCTGAGATGCTCCAAGATCGAGAGCTCATACAATTCATAATGGGCTTAATGATGTCTATTCAACTATTAGAGAAACATACTACTTATGAATCCTTTATCTAGTGTCTCTTAGGCCTATCAGTTTGTTCTTCAAGAGGAGAAACAACAAGAAGTGCATAACCTTTCTATTATTGATACAACTTCATCTACTCTTAGTTCTTTTCAAAATAAGTCATCTTCTAAGCATGTTTCTAGGAGTTCTGCATATTCTAATGATAACAAGAAAATTGGATAGTATTTTTGCAAATATTGTAAGAAGATTGATCATACAGTACAAAAATGTTTAAAATTATATGGCTATCCTACTAATCATAAATTTGGGAAAGGAAAAAAATTATGCTCAAATGCAGGGATCTAATGAAAAAAGTTTGGTGACTCAGAATCTTTCATTACCAAAGTACAGTTTCAATAGTTACTCAATCTCTTGGGTAAACATAACATAGAATTTCAATATGAATTTTTTGCCGATGTTCCAACAACTACTATAGCTGGAAAGCCTTATTGTTTTATTACTTTCAAAGGCTTTAAACATCCATTGATTCTTGATAGTGGAGCAATAAATCATATTTGCTCAAATATGGATTTGTTTTCTTCTCGGATTGTACCTGATAAACTTACTATTGTTTTGAAGCCTGATAAGGGTGTTACTAAGGTATTCCATATTGGGACTGTTCAGTTAGGGTCTATCTCGTTGCAAGGAGTTTTACATGTTCCTTCTTTTTCCTTCAATCTTATCTTTGTCAAAAGATTGGTCACGCAGTTATCTGCAAATCTAGTTTTCACTCCTCATTCTTCTGTGCTCCAAATCCCTTTGAAGAAAGACCTACTATTGGGTAAGGAAAGGCATGGGTTATACTTTGTTAATCTAGAAAACTAAGTACTTTTTAAACTGTGAAATGATTACTCATGAGATTGTCACTATACCACCTTGTTTTTGTTCCAATAGTGTTTTACCTATTGGATGTGCTTCCTCTATGAAAGATTACTTGTTACCTGAACTCTGGCACTGTCGTTTGGGACATGTTCCATTTACCAAACTTCAACAGATTAGTGAAATTTCTATTTCTTCTTCTTTTGATAATATTTGTAAAATTTGTCCTTTGGCAAGGCAGCATTGTACGTCTCTTCCTAGCATCAATAAAACTACATCTAACATTTTTAAATTGATAAATGTGGATGTGTGGGGGGGCTTATAGGAATAAAACCTATAATGTATATCACTATTTGGTCACCATTGTGGATGATTTTTCCAGAGCAACCTAGACACGTTTGATCTCTCATCATAGTACTATTTTTCTGATTTTGCAGTCTTTTATTGCCTACATAGAAACACAGCTTACTACTCATGTAAAAATCTTGTAAACTAATAATGGATCTGAATTTTGCGGTCAAGTTGCTCAAACATCCTATCAATCCAAAGGGATTTTGCATCAAACTAGTGTTTCCTACACACCGTACCAGAATGGCGTGGTTAAACAAAAACATTGGCATCTTTTAAAGGTGGCTCAAGTTTTATTTTTCAGGCCAAGTTACTACATGTTTACTGGGGAGAGTGTATTTTAACTGCTACTTATTTGATTAACAAATTTCCTTTATTTTATGTTCAAAGTTGCTCTCCTTATGAACTTTTGTTTAAGCACCGACTTAGTTATATCCATTTACATAATTTTGGTTATCTTTATTTTTTGGGCACTGATCAGGCTGGTCGAAGTAAAATTAAACTTTGTTCACTGCCTTGTGTTTTTCTTGGTTATCCAGCTGGACAAAAAGCTTATAAGGTTCTCAATTTGCAAACCAAACAGATTTTCACTTCTCATGATGTAATTTTCTATGAAGGGTGTTTCCTTTTTCACCACTCTGCTTTTCTGAGCAGAAATGTTCCTTTGCCTAACCATTTTGAAGAGTTTTCTTCTTTATTCTATCCTTTTGTTACTGCTAAATCAAATGTTCTTGTTAAATTAACTCCATGTTCTTTATCTAGTCCATCTAAATCTGCAGCCTCTGCTCAAGATGTTAGTTTTGGAACTTCTTCATCTCCTCCTCTTATTGTACCTCGTTAGTCTGAAAGACCTAGTTATGCTCCTTATTTACAAGATTATGTGTGTTCTTCTCTCCACTAGTACAATTTAATTACTTTTGATTAGCTTCCTGATTCTCATTTTGATCAAGTTTGTAATCTTAACTCTTATTTAGAGCCTACTTCTTATCAAGAAGCTTCTTTATCTTCTTATCAAGAAGCTTCTTATTGGGTTGATGTTATGCATAAAGAAATCACATCACTTGAATCGAATGATACATAGGACCTTATTCCTTTTCCCCCTAGCATGAAGGCTATTGGATGCAAGTGGGTTTACAAAGTCAAACTAAAGGTTGATGATTCTTTGGAAAGGTACAAGGCAAGGTTTGTTGTACGTGGTGATAAGCAACAATTTGGAGTTAATTATTTAAAGACTTTTTCCTCTGTTATGAAAATGGCAACCATTTGGATTGTTATAGCTATGGCAGCATCTAAAGATTGGCCTTTATACCAATTGGATGTCAATAATGCTTTCTTGCATGGAGATTTGAACGAGGATGTCTATATGCAATTGCCACAAGGGATGGATAATCCAGATAATTTGGTGGGTAAAGTAAAGAAATCTCCCTACGGGCTTAAACAAGCATCTAGACACTGGTATGCAAAGCTGTCTTCAACCCTTTTATTGCTTAGTTTCACACATTGGTATGATCATAGTTTGTTTATCAAAAAAGAGGGCACCCTCTCACACTTCTTGCTATCTATGTGGACGATAGTTTTATCACAAGGAATGACGTGTCTATAATGAACAACATGAAACGTCATCTTGATTCTTTGTTTGATATCAAGGATTTAGGGCCATTTCACTTCTTTTTGGGGCCTGAAGTGTCTTATGATTCACAAGGAATTGTTTTGTCTCAACATAAGTTCACTAGAGATCTTTTGTGTCTAAGTGGTCTTACTGATGTTCGAGTTATTGCTACTCCTTTGCCTATGAATTGTTATTTATCTATTGATGGTAGTGAGCTTATTTTGAATGTCTTTTATTATAGGTCTATAGTGGGTAAACTAAATTTCTTAACCCATACACATCTGGATATTTGTTTTGCAGTTTATACTTTAAGTCAAATTTTGAAAAATCCTCTCAATCTCATTTAGTGGCATTTCATCACTTGATTCGATACGTTCGTGACACTTCAGGGCAGGGTATTCTTCTTCGTGGTGGTAGCAATCTTCGTTTGGAGGCTTTTAGTGATTCTGATTGGGTTGCTTGCCCTTCTACTCATAGATTAGTTGCTGGGTATGTTCTTCTATTAGGAAACTCACCCATCTCCTGGAAATCCATAAAGCAAAGTATAGTATCTCGGTCCTCATCAAAAGTTGAGTATTGCTCCATATCTCATGCTGCAGTTGAGGTAACATGGGTTATCAATTTGCTCAAAGAATTGGGTGTTCAGAACTTGTGACCATTTGTGCTCTATTGTGATAATTAGTTAGCTTTACAAATTGATTGCAACAATTCCAAGTTAATTAATTAATTGGTTGTTACGGTAGCTAGATGGTTCTACTTTCTTATAGAATGTTCTATTTATTTTGTAAGATAATAGCGAACAAAATTCTTTAGTTTAGAAGACAGTTATCTTTCTCTCTTTAGTTTTCTATAGACGTTAGTTTTTAATCTTTTGCAACTGGAACTCCATTAGAGCTCTGGTTCATTTTTTTAGAGCTTTCTATCATTACTAAGCTCAAAAGTCATGGAATTTGATGATAAAGAGAGTTGTCTCTCGATCTTACATCACCTGGTCCACCACTACATTATTGGATTCTCTTGCTAAGTAGGGAACATATAAAGGAGACAAATACCCATAAAAATGTTTTAATAGGATCATATTGATGGAGGCGAGGTAGGAAATTTTGTTAGAGAATGATTTAAAATTATTTAAAATGTGGTCCTATTTTTCTGAGTTATCCCAGTTTGTTTAGAATGTTTCCATTATCTTAGTTATTTAAGCTTTTGATTTGTATGGTTAATCTTTAATGAGATATTAGCTAAGAATGTTATTTTATTGCCAATATATTTAGACCTTCAATGTTAATGCAAATTGTACCTATCAATAAATTGTCTTTTGTATTACCTCTTTTCTACTATATTTTTTGGTTATAATCTTAAAGGCCATTTGAGTGTTCGAGAGACCACAGCAATATGGCGTCCAACAATACATCATCTCTTTCACCTCTAATTTTTAATGGTGAGAATTATCAAGTTTGGGAAATCAAAATGAAAGCACAATTGAGAGGTATTAGTATCTGGCAGTGGGTTGAAGGTGAAAGGCAAATACCAACTCTAGGAACTAACCTAACACTCAATCAAATTAGGATTATGAAGATGAAGATTTCAAAGCTCTAAGAGCTTCATCTCAAATTCATATTGCTATTTCTAAATCAAAATTTCCCTAAATTATAGTTGTAAGCTTGGGACACACTGAAATAACTCTATCATGGCAACGATAGAACAAAGCAGATGCAAGTGTTCAATCCCAAATAGGATTTTGAGATTCTAAGGATGGAAGAAAAAGAGACTATACAAAAGTTTTTTGACAGCCTAATGATGATGCTACTTGATAGCAGGATCGTAGAGAAAGTGGTTGTAAGCTTGCTATAAAGATTTGAGGCAAAACTTTCATCTCTAAAGGATTCAAGATACGTCATTCAAATTTTGTTTCCTAAATTAATCAATGACCTACATTCTCATGACCAAAGAAGAATGTTGAGAAAAGAAGGAACTCAATAGGTAGTTGAGGGGGCTTATCTAGCAAATGCATCATCTTTAAAAGGAAAGCTCAATATCAATGTGGTATTTGCAAGAAGCCTAGTCAAAACAAAGACAATTTTTGGCACAAGAGAAAGCCTCAATGTTTCAAGTGCAAGAAGTTTAGGCATATAATTATAATGATAGGAGATCACCCAAAGGTGGATCATTGCT
>JANKYF010000009.1:37329663-37340156 GCA_029829435.1 Erythroxylum hondense
AAAGGAATAGGAGGATTAGAGCTTCCATTAGAGCCAACAATCTCACTAATTGGTGAAGATTCAAGGTAAGTTTGATTTTAATCTTTTGGATTTTTGAAAGGGTTTTGATTCCTAAAACTTAAGAAATGTATGAGTTTAAGAACTCTAGGATCAATTTTAGTGAATATGCCTTGTGGGTTCTCCAATTTGAATCCCTATTAAATGGGAATTTTGTCTTTGATAAAGGGGATCAAGAGAGGCAAGAGGAGCAAGCGTAGAGGTATTTTTGAACAAAGTTTTAAGCATGGAAATCAAGGTGGGTATATGTTTATAATAGAGTAAATAAGCCACTAAATGTTTTCTTCGAATCAAGAAAGTTTAATGTTTTCAATTGTATTATAAATGTTGCATTTATTGCTTTTTGAATGAATTGAGAATTTGCTATATGTTTGATATATGAATTGTGTTGATTGGTGAAAAGACTTTGAAAATGAATTTTTGTGAAAAGATACATGTTTATGAAATCATGTTTTCGGAAATAGTTTTCGAAATACCTCATGTTTATGAAAAACAAGTTTCCAAGAATGTGCCATTTGGGCAAACGATTTTCAATTCATGAATTACATGCTATGTGGGTTTGATGTAATCCATTTAAGAATGTTACGTGCATGTTGACCAAGTTAAAGGCTTCTCCCGTCTACCCGCTAGTGGCACGGAGCTCCTTTATGGACTCCCTCAAGTTTACACCTACGCAAAGTCACTATATGGGATTGCGATGGTGCCTCAAGTTTACGACCACACAGGACCATTATGTGGAAATGTGTAGTTCCTCATGTTTATGGATTTACCCAAACCATTCTAATGTGCTTATGTGATTATGATATGTGAAAAAGTTTGATGCATTCATATTTTGTGGTTTGTGAATTTGACTATATGATGGGAATTTGAGAAACATTTGAGTTATCGATTCAATCAGAATTTTCTATGATAAGTGAATGTTTTCAAAGGTTTTTGCTTATCTTTTCGTTATAAACTGTTACCCACGAGCTTTCAAGCTCACCTCCTTTTCGTCCCATCTTCAGGCGAAGAAAATGAGATCGAGTAACCAAGAGTTGAGGCATCATTCTAGTTTTGCAATGTTTCTGTATATTAAGTTAGATTTTGTGAAAACAAGACTTTAGACGCATTTCGAGAATTATTAGGTTTGGTATCTTTTATAATTTGGTTTTTGATACCGATGATGTATTGTGGCTTGGAATGGCATTAAAGTTTTGTAAACTTCTATTTTGTTGTTAATGAAATATGGATTATGTACGGATGATGTGAGTTAAAATTAGATGTACATGGAAAAGTTATCTAATTGAGTTGATGAACTTTGAACATGAATTATTGTGGCTAATAAGTGAGAGGTTATGGAAATGAAAGATAGGAGTTTGTGGATAATGAGAATTGGATGTAAGTGATAAATCAAATGAGTAGAGATTAAAACGTTTAATGAAGCAAATTTGGTAGTTAGATTGTTATGAATGACATTACATTAGAGGAAGTGAATTTGGGATAAATTTCAAGTTTTTCATAAGGGTCAAATAGGCTTTTGACTTCAGCGGAAAATCTGTATTGATCTAGGCTGAATTAGACAAAGTTGTCTTATTAAAAGTTGTACTTTATCTTTTTAGCTTTCCATTGATATAAACTATGAAATTTTTGGATATTGGAGTTAAGAGATATGATCATTAGAAGTTTGTGATGTTACATAGGATGAACATTCGGGACAGCTACATTGATTTGCAATTTTACCCCTTTTGGAGGAAAAATATCTTTTCATAACTTTATGGAAGTTGTAGGTCTAGAAGTCCTCTTCGAAATGGTCTTTGAATGACTTTAATCTGATATTTTTAGTGAAAGTTATGTCCTTTTTACCAAAACAGTTTAGAGGAAGAAGAACAGGGAAAGTCACAATCGTGCAAAGTCACAATCGTGACTCGGCGGGCATTGCGCTGCGACTTTGCGGCTACGTGCGTCGTGCCCTACCGATCCTCCCCCAAACCTGAACATATTCCACTCTTTTGACGATAACTTTGTTGGTCGATCTCCAAATGACCTGATTTTTAAAGTATTGGATTTCTAACACATTTCTCTATCTCTCTAAAAATTTATAGTTTTTGGTATTGATTTGAAAAAGATTGATTGAATCAAAGTAAGAGTATCGATTGTAAGAGCATGAATCAGATATTTTACTGAATATGCTTCAGTATTTTGATGATATCTTGATCTATAGAGCTCTAACTGAGATGATTCTTATTTCTAAATAAACGAGCGATATAGAGCTATAACTCCTTTAAAGAGATTGAATTTTAATTCGGACTCTAAGACTTTCAATTTCTCAATGGAAGTTAAGTATAGTGTACTGTTTCAGTTTAATAATAACCCGAAAATGTAGGGGCTATAACTTTTAGATTTTTGCATCGAATGATTTTGGTGTCATTAGAAACTTAAAATAATGGGGAACAAATGTTCTAAAGAAGCAAAATTGAAATTCTGATTTGAGGTTTCCCAAAATCTGTTCGGGAATAGGAGAAATGTGGGATGATGGCTAATGAGGGTTCATTGAAACAACCCTACAAGATAATACGCACACTCAAGTCTTATGATTTTCTAAGCAAGAGTTGGGCTTCGGAAATGGTGCCCAACAATTTTAGCCTAAAAATCTTAGTTATTTTGACTACTTCTATTTTAACAGAAACGCGAGGATTGTCCTTAATTCCAACACTTATATCCCCTGTTCTACATCTTTGTTTTCTTTAAAACTCAAGTTAAATAAAAAAAATTCCAACAATAGTGGTATCAGAGTATGGTTCGATCTTTTAAATGGGTGACCGAGAGAAACACCAGTGATTGAGACATTTACCAATATAGAAGCAAATACTATCTCAGCATCATAACCATTGATTCCTATCTTTACTGGAGAAAAAATGAGTTTTGGAGCAACAAGATGACGAAGTTGTTTAAGTCACAAGAGTTGTGGGACTTGGTTGAGCATGCTATCCTAATCCAGATGATGAAGCTCGGTTGAGAGAAAATAAGAAAAGGGATTCAAAAGCTCTCTTCCATCTAACAAGCAATGTACTAGAGCATTTTCTCCAAAATAGTTGCAATAAATACCTTCAAAGAGGCATAGGAGATTATGAACAAAGAATTTCAAGGAGATTCAAATGTAGTTGCAGTGAAGCTTTAGCTCCTTCGCTGTAACTTTGAGACTGCCTTAATGAAACAAAGAGAGTCTATCTAAGATTTCCTCTTGTAGGTGTCAGCCATTGTAAGTTAGATGAGGACATATGGTGAGAAGCGCTTTGACCAGACTCTAGTTCCAAAGGTTTTGAGGAGTTTATGTTGGACCCCGATCTTTTAGTGAAATTTAGAAATATCAAATGTATGAAATGAGCGTTTTTGCATAGGTATTGTGTTATAGATTTGCATACTATATTGTGTTCATGAGGGTAAATTGTGTGTTCTGGGTTCAGAAGAAATTCTGTATTGATCTATGATGATTTTGACTAAGATGTCTTAATAAAAGTTATAGATGATCCTCTTAGCTTTCCGACGCCTTATAATATGCAAATTTAGGATATTGGAATGAAAAGATATGATTGTTACAAGTTAGGATGTTGGTTATGATTTGTGGTTGTGACAACTATGGGGATTGATAGGAAATAGGAGTTTTGATGAACCAAAAGAGTTGAGATTTGAGAAGATTGTGAAAAGAATTTGTTGTTTGGATTGTTATGAAGTGTTTAGGCTTTTGAATAAGTGATTTTAGGAAGATTATAAGTGTTTATGATGTTAGGATGGTTGTAGGAAGCATGAAAGAGGGCTTGGAGGACTTTGGAGAGACCCAATGTCCCTTTAACGGACATAAGGTCCGTTTAACAGACCTTCTCGGATGTAAAAACACCCTTTGGCAAGTTTATGTCCGTTTAACGGACATTCTCGAGTCATTTTGGCCTCCTAAGCATGTCCGTTTAATGGATATTCGCGGGAAAGATGGTTATTTTGGACACTATTAGAGGCATAATCTAACTTTTTGGTCTTCATGAAAGTTCTAGATATAGATGTCTACTTTCTAATGGTCTAAGAACTAAATCAATCCGACTTTTTTGGTGGAAGTTATGACAATCGTGCCAAGAGAGGTTTAAATTGATTTCGGGTGTAAACATGGTTTATTCTTTTAGGCATAATTCTCTCGTTTGATCTCCAAATGAAGTGATTCTTAAGGCTATAGATTTCTAAGACACGAATTTATCTCTCCATGAAATTTGGTAACATTTGGTTTTGAGATGAAAAAGTTTGATTGTAAGAAAGTGAGAGGTCAGTTTAAAGGGCATGAGTGAGGTATGAGCACACTTTGGAATTTTAAGCATATCTTGAGCTATAGATTTCCGATTGGGGTGATTCTTGCTTCAAAACAAAATAGAGACTTAGAGCTATGATTTCTATGAAATAGTCAAGATGTGATTTTGATGTTTGATTTTTGTGCGCTCACCACTATTGTGGAATATCAGCAAATGACCTACAGGGTCCTAAGCACAAGGATTAAGATTTCCGAAGTTGGGCTCTGCAAATGGGGTCCAGCGCATTGTCGTTATGGTCTACCTCCATGTGACGTCATTTAGTCTGCTTCTTTTCTTCATGTGACGTCATTTTTCTTCTGTTTTTCTCCCTTGCGTGCTACGACGCCATTTTGCCTCTTCTGATTTTGAGTAATTTGCCTCCACTTTCGACCTCTCTCAATCTTTTGCTTATATCTTTTCTGTCCGACATCCGATTAACTTGATTTTTGAAGTGTTGGATTCCTAAGACAATTGTCTACATTCTCAGGGGAAATTTGTAATTTTATGAGATTAAATTGAGGGTGATTAAATTAATCAAAGTGAGTCGGGAAATGTTCTAAACATAGTTCAGTATTTTGAGAAATTCTTAATCTTTGGTGATCCGATTGAAGTGATTCTTGAGGTAAAATAAAATTGAGACATGGGCTACAAGTCATATGAAGAAATGAAATTTCAATTTAGCCCCTAAGACTTTTAATTTTTGAATTGAAGTTCGGATTAGTGTGCAGTCTTGGATTAGGAACATCTGAATGTATTTTGGCTATAACTTTTTCTCTAGTAATCCAAATGAGGTGATTCTTGAATTGGATTAAACTAGAGAAATAGAGATACAATTATTATGAAGAAATAGAGTTTCAATTTGGTCCTTAAGAAGGTCAATTGTTAGAAGGAAATAATGTGCTGGAAAGTGTGTTAGCGTGAGACAAGTCTGGAATGTTTTGAGCATAACTTTTGATGTAGTCCACCAAATTAAATAATTTTGGTGGCTTTATGAAATTAAGATAATGAGGAACAATTCTCTAGAAGGAAGGTTTGGCAAATTCCTTCAAATTGATGATTATAAATTGTTCTAAAGTAGCATGAAGTTAGGGGCATATTGGGAAGTCCACTTAAGGACATAAGTTAAAGGCTTTGAATGGAGGGCCAATTAAGTCATTTCTCCCTCATTTAAATTACATGGCACTATAAATATCAAGTGGCTGTCGTTTTAGAGGAGGTGATACACGATGAAGAACAAAAGAAAGAAACAAAAGGGAGGAAGGAGAAGGGAGTTGCCGTGGAGAAGAGAAGAAGAGAGAAAATAGGAGAAGCTTGGGGTTTCGAAATTTTGGGTCCTCCAAGATGAATTTTCGTGCTTATTCAAGAGGAAAAAGGTGGAGGAGCTCAAGACCTTCCTTCCAAGACTATAAAATTCGAAAATGGTGGAGAAATGGGGTAAGAGATGAATTTTTAGTTTTGAGTTTTTTTTGAAATTTTGGGTTAGAAACCTTAGAAATGACATGGGTTTGTGATTGATGAGCTCAATTTTGGAGATTACATGTTTTAATTGGATCAATTTTGGATGACAAGTAATTAGGGTTTATGTCAATTTTTGTGAATTGGAGATTTTAGAAATTCTTGCTTTAGAAAGCTTGGAAAAATGATGATTTTGGGTTTCCTATAGTTAATTTTGAGGATTATGCTAATTATGATGTTGAATTTGGATGATTATGGCTTAGGTAATGTTAAATTGGAAGAAAGAAAGAAGCAATGGTCGAATTGAAGCTAAGGACGAGCTTCTAGCATCGATTCGAGGTGGGTAGTATGTTTATATTTTGAATTATAAGTCAATTATGTGTATTTGAAAAATCAAGAAAGGAAAAAGATTTCAGAAATTATTTGTTTTCAAAGGATTTTGAAACATTGTTACAAAGGTTTAAGTTAATTGTTTTTAAAATGATTTGTGGGATTTATTGAAAAATTTAGAATGAAAGTATAAAATTTATTGTTTTCGAATGCTTTGGAAAGAATGTTACACGTAATAAATGTTTTGAGAAATTATGAAAAGTTTCTGAAATTTGTTACTTATGATTGAAGTGATAATTTCTGAATTTAAGAAATTGTTATGATTTTGCATTCCTTGTTGTGCATATTTTGAAATTGATTTTGATTGCTATGATATGTGATTAAATTGATGTTTTGAATTGCATTAAAATTGCTATATGATTTCATGTTTGGATATGTGATTGTGAATGTGTCAAGTTCGATATGATATGAAAGATTTGAAAATCAAGATTTTCGAAAAGTGCCTTCGGGCAATCCGAATTTTTCGGTTTCGAATTATGTGTTATGTGGGTTTGGTCAGGTCCCATAAGTGGGATGAGTGCGCACTTGTCTGTTTTAAAGCCTTCTCCCGGCTGCCCGCTAGTGACACTGGAGTTCCAATCTCGGAATCCCATAAGTCACAGCTACACCGGACCGCGATGCGGGAAGGTGTAGTACATTCTGTTCACGACTGCACAGTACCGTTATGCGGAAATATGCAGTAGGTTCTGTTTTGGACCGAATCAAACCATTTGATGTGTTATGTGTTTTGTTTTGTTTATAAGTGTGATGCATTGCATGATTTGGATGATGTTTAAGAAATATGAAAGAAATTAAGATTTACATGATTTTGATTTTTGTTCATGAAAAGTGAAAAATGTGAAAACAAATTTAAGAAATAAGCTATTTGTGCGTTTTCAGCAGTGCTGTGATTGAAATTTATTTTAGCAATGATTTTAAAAAAAAAGATTGAGAAGTAAGAAATTTGCAAAATTTTCTGCTGAGAAACTTTTGAAATAAATGGCAAAAAGATTTTTGCAAAAGTTTTCGCTTATCATTCAATTTATAAACATATTATCCACGAGCTTTGTGCTCACCCCCCTTTCATCCCTATCTCCAGGTTTCGAGCAGGAGATCGGATGAAAGAAAGTCAAGCCATCTGTCCGTTTTCACATTTTGTATTCTCGTATATTTGGATTTTGGTTTCTGGATTGTGAATGGCTTGGAAAGCCATTAAGGATTTGTAAGAAATAAATTTATGATATGTATGGATTATGAAATTGTATAAGAGCTTATGTACGTTTATGATAGATGGGAATGTTTGGGTTATATTGGGATTATTTTATATATTTGTACATTGTATTAAGACGTGAATGGGAATTGCGTATGATTATGCATATGATTGATTATGAAATATGGATGATCCTGATTTTGGTTTATGAATTGAGATTTATTGAAGTGTCTTAGGTATAGAATTGCGTTTGTTGTGTTGGATTTCGGAAGGGAGAGTCCGATGATTTTGAGTTTTGATTGGGAATTATAGAAGTGTTTATTTACCATTTGCAGGTTTTTAGGTTTTGTAGATTACATCCGTTATGCTGCCCGATTTTTGTATGGTAGCATATGGATAAGATAAGTGTTATTGGCAAAAGAAAAAGAAAAATAAGAATAAGATGGATGTTTTGTTTTAAAGATGAGATTGAGATATGTTTGAATGTGAAGAATCGATTAAATTGAGTTTTAATTGAGAATAAGTTTCCAAATGGTTTTGTTTTGCATAAGATTGAAATCAGATGAATGGAATGAATAAGAAAAAGCAAAAACAATTTACACGGATTTCTGATAGGTTAAGTCTAAGGTTTCCAACGCGATATTTGTTCCAAGATTCACGTTTTCGGATGTCGGATCCGCTTTGATTTGTTTCCACTTATACTTTGTTTGAACCGTTTTGATCAATTCCGATGCCATTCGATTTCGTTCCGATTTCGAATTCGCTTTCCGATTTCGGTTTGTTTCTGGTGTGTTTTAGCTTCGCTTTTGATTCCGCGATTTGTCTTTCGCTTATACTTCCGATTTTGATTTCCATTAAGAATCCGATTTCGTGTGCATTTGTCCCACTTTTGGGTTTCAGATTCGATTCGTTTCATTTCCTTGCTCTATGTATTCGTCTCCATTCTCCCGTTTTCCGGTTGGGATCCGGTCTCTGAAACGGGTTGCAACATTAAAGCTCAAAAAGTGAAAAAGAGCTTAGTGCTCAAAAAGTGGTTAATAACCAAAGGCTCACTATATAAAATGAGCCTAGTATCTCCAACGAACACATGATAGTTATTAATGAGCCTGGTATTCACAATGGATATAGGATATTTATAGCCACTCAGTCACAACAATAATAATTGAAAGTGAGTCTCATGTGCATTGCATATAAAATTTATATGAATGTTTTAATAGTTTGAATGCTTTCTTAATGTGATTTATGCTTAAGTGAATGTGCAATGTATGTAACTCAATATGACGAATTGATGAACTATATATGTTATGTGATTGAGTGAGCCATAGAGGATAGTCACTCATTGAGTTTGCAAAAACTGGCCTAAAGACTTGCAATATTTTTTAGGGTTGGAAGAGTTACCCTGCTAGGCAAACGGGAGTATACCCACTACAATCGAGTAAGCAATAGGGTCAGGATCAATTCACCTCTGCATTTTTATTTTTCTTATTTTTTTATTGAATTAAGGCTTCCGCAATTATTATGCAATGTGTATTTGAATGTTTCTATAGTAATAACTTTTCTAAGTGGAATGGTTTGTAAATGAGATTGATCTTGAGTACAATAATAATAAATGTGATTTTGATGTTACGAATGAAAAGAATGGGACCAATTTGATTATTGATTTCTGCATACGCGTGCATTATTATTTAAAAAAATTATAATGAGTTTGATTGTTTGATTGTTCTGGCATGTCATCCTTGCGGGATACGCACTCGGATATCACTCAAGATGTCGGGTACATGTCTTGTGAGAGTGGGTGCTACATCTTTGGCCTTTCGCAGCTTTTTAAAGCTCTTTCTACGATATTATAGACCTTTCAAAGTGATGGAGCAAATTGGTATAATGACTTATCATCTAGAATTGCCAGCAGATTCTCGAATCCATAATATGCTTCACTTGAGTTTGTTGAAGAAGAATTTGGGTCCTATCATTGTCGTTTCCTCTCACCTGCCTCCCACTTCATATAAGGGTGTTAAGCTACCCTAACTTAAGGCCATCCTAGATCGGCAAATTGTTTAGAAGGGGTCCTACGTCCTAAGTTGGAAGTTCTCATCAAGTGGAAAGATACACCAATCGAAGATGCAATTTGGAAAAATACACGACAATTGGCGTGGACCTATTCCTATTTATTCCTTATGGACAAGGAATCTTAAGGGGGAGGTGTTGTTACATGCATGGGCTATGCAGGGGCAACAAGGAGAGTGTTATGTACGTGCATGAGCCATGCAAGGGGAATGTTGACTGAATGATATGGGGATGGTTAGACTTAGTAGCTTGTTTACTGTTTGTTTTATTTGTTTCCTTGTAAGTGGCCTATTATGTAGCATGTTATTAGGTAGTAGGGTAGTAGGGTTAATATCTCCTTTTTATTAGCTTTATAGTTATTTCTTTTTCTATCAGTGGTTATTTTATTTTAATAAATTATACTTTGAGTTAGTGGGTCACGTCTTAACCTTAGTTGCTTCACATATTACAAGGATTAAAGAATTAAAAGTTTAATATCTAATCTAATAGTAGATTATAATAAATAACTATCTAGTACGCATCCTGGTAATTAAGTGATATAATCATGAAAGATAAATATAGAAGAAAATTTTGATTCTAAAAATATAAATAAGAAAGAAACAAATTAGATATCATGATTTAATAATTTTAAAGTTTTAACTTCCTTCAACTAAGGAAAAGAATTTAGCAATGCAAAGGCTTGAGATAAGATAATAAGAGAGAGCAAGGAAGAGGGGGGATTGCATATCTCTAAAATCAAGCAAAACATAATACAAAAATTAACTCCTAAAATTAAGATTTTTAGACTCTTTAAATAGGGGCATGGTCAGTTTCTACAGAGAACACAATCTAGACTATGGTCGTATATCACACTATTTCTCTATTATCACTTTTGATAGGAGAATATAGGTGTAACATCCCATCACCGATGGGAATGGTATATTGGTAAATTGGGACGTGCTAGTAGGTCATATTGCATATTTTGATTTGTTCATTCTTTTGGCCTCTCGATATGGAGAGGAATGAGACATTTTGCACATGCACATATA
>JANKYF010000009.1:37350802-37362262 GCA_029829435.1 Erythroxylum hondense
AAAATACTTATGCATAATTTAAGCAAATATTTAATAAGCAAATAACAAACATAATTCGTACTAAATTCATTAATAATCTAACCCCTAATTTGGGGCGTTACATCTTTTATTTATTCCGCTTTTATAGTATTCAATATTATTTGTCGGGTATATTTATAGTGTTGTGCTTAATTTATTTGGGTGTATTTATTGTTCGTGTGTATACACGGGTTTAAGTTGTGATAAATACACCGTGAACGTAATTTCTGTCTAGGAGGCCGGGTTTTAAGTGGGACCTTTTGTGACCCCTCCGCCCTTTCCTAGGATCTTACGTGGAATGGTAATACTGTTTTAGGAGTCCGTTTGGAGGTCTTTCCTGGGTATTACCGAATCGGTTCACTTCACTAGTTGTTTACCTTAGAGGGAAAAATATCCGATTTTCCCAACAGTTGGAAAAGTGTCCGAAGAAGAAGGATGATTTGGTACAACAACATGAACAATAGGTTTTGAATTTATGTTTGTGGTGGTGTGTTGAATGGATTCATAAGAAAAAATATTTTCATAGAAAATGTCACGATTGGTGAACACTTGATGGATGATAAGGTCGTAAAGTTTGTAAGCTTTTTGGCCAATTGGATACCCAAGAAAAACACAATATTTGGCTCAAGGAACAAATTTATGAAAAACATTGACATCAGTAACATATGCAAAAAAAAACACAACTTTTAGCTCAAGGAGCAAATTTACGAGAAATATTGACTTCAGAATCATATGCAAGACATCCAAAAACCTTAAGATAAGAATATGAAAGGATTTTTCCATCAAGTCGTTCAAAAGGAGTTTAGTGAGAAAGAAGTGGTGTGAGCAAACGGTTAATGATATGGACGGTAGTGAAAACGCATTCTACCCAAAAATATAAAGGAAGATGGGTTTGAAAGGTGAAGGGCATCTATTGACTCATTATGAGAAACATTGACATCAGTAGCATATGCAAGACATCTGAATACCTTAAGATGAGAATAAGAAGGGATTTTTCCTTTTAAGTCGTTCAAAAGGAGTTTGGTGAGAAAGAAGTGGTGTGGGCAAATAGTTAATGATACGGACGGTAGTGAAAACACGTTCCACCCAAAAATATAGAGGAAGATGGGGTTGAAAGCGAAGGCGAAGGGCACATGCTGACTCAAAAATATGTCGATGTTTGCGTTTCACAACCCCATTTTATTGGTTGTGTAAAAGTAAGAATGTTGATAAGTTGTGCCTTTTTGTTTAAAAAATCCCACATAGAAAAAATTCCCCTCTGTTGTCCACCTGAAAGTGGTCTATAGAAGCATTAAATTGAGTTTGGACAAGAGAAAACATTTGCATGCAAAAGTTGTGTTTACCCAAATCAATCATCGTCTTGGTCATCAAATCCTGCAAAATAAACCAATGAGGGAAAAAATTTACTGGGCAATTGAGATCTCATGTAATGTGTCTCACAAACATCAAATCCACCTTACAAGATGGCACACCAAGCACATTCTTCAATGTTATAACTGAATTCAAAGGTAAATTTCCAGTAGAAGTAATTGGAGCTGGTTCTCCACTTGGCATAATAACTGATGACAAGAAAGTGTTCTCAATACTGTTGCCAAGTAAAGTTGGAGATGAAGTAATATGGTCTATTGCACCATTATTGATGATTAATTGTATCAATATTTGTGATACATTTAATCGACGTTTATATAAGCATGAAGAGAGACACAAGTACGAGCTTGTGGATTGCATTGTTAACTTGATAAGAAAGGTCCTCAAGGCACATGGGAAGCACGAAGGCATGGGTTTGGCAATGAGAAGACAATAGAATATTTAGATGATGTGTGTTAGTTTAGGCTGCTTGTTGGTTGAGCTTTAATTAGTGGCTGTTATTATTTTAGTTTTCCTTGTTTTAGGGCTGTAAAATGTAGCTTGTGCTGTTTTAGTAATATAATTTCTTAAAATTTCAAAAAATGTTTGTGATAAACCTGAAGAGGCATCAGCCTTAGGATTGACAGATTGAGATGTCCCTTTACCATGAATAATAGATAATATCTACTGAATTTGCAAATCAGAGTGGCTATTTATCATCAACTGCATTTCCTGTAGCGTTGGACCATCCCTGACATGATTGACTGAAGGTTGATAGCTATTGTTTTGCTTAGAATAAGTGCCTCCTTGATTAGTCTTGGCTGATGTGTGTTTTGGGTGTCCTGGCGGATAACCATTAACTTCCAACATTTGTCTCGGACATGATTGTCTCGATCACAGTAAGAGCAATGCAAAGGCCTTCGATTGGATGAATTAGAGTGCCAAGAACCTTGTTTTTATCGTACAGCGAGAGCTATTGGTTCATCCTTTCGAACAACCATGTCTGAAGTTTCTGTTATCTCACGTGCAGCCCCCAAACTTCTTTGCTTTTCCTCTTGTGTAATGGAAGAGTAGGTTTGTGCAACATCAGGCAGCGGATTCATCAACAAAATTTGTCCTCGGACAGCACTATAGAATTCATTCAGCCCCATAAGGAACTGCGTCAGTTTGTGTCTTTTATTATCTGCCCCACAAGAGCAAACAGTGTCATTATAGGAACCCAGTGCATTTTTTCCACGATGCATATTCTGTCGGGTTTGTTGCAGCAGACGGTGCTTTGGTGTTTCCATCAATAAATCCTAATTTTAATTTGGCATTCAAAGAGATGACCATGGCTCTACACCAGGTCGACTAATTATCCCCATTGGGAGGTTTGGACGCAAGAATCATTCCTTGATGATCAGAATGATGGAGTAAATAAGGGTTTGGAGCATCTGGTTTGCCTCCATCTGTAGCTTGCTCGTTCGCCATGAAAAAGGAAAACGACGAGAGATGAAAAAAAACAGGAAAAAGAGTTGGAGTTGGTCAGAAAACTAGGGTATTGTTCCCCGCTATGATACTATGAAAAGAAAAAGTAAAGAAAGGGGAAGGTATTTGTCTTTGAATTGAAAAAACATGAATCTGTAATACATAGGATACAGACCTAGGATTACGCTAATGTATTTAAGGAATTCTAAATGTACAAGGAAACTAAAATCCTCCAGATAATACATTACATATTTGTCCCATGATTAATGGGATATTGTTAACTTTCCAACACCAACAACTGGGTAGTGAACATCGGCATGATATTGCGGCCTAATGTGTTGTATTGAGATTTCACTCTTGATCAGGAAAGTAGAAGAAATGGCAATCTTTTTTTAAAATAAAGGGTTTACTATTCATGTGCTACCTTTTGAATCAATCTCTCTGTCCATGTGTAAAGAGATGCATTGAACCATTTTTGTAGTTGTGAGACTGTACTTACAGTTTGAGAATATTCCTCATAATCTTAATATGGAATTAGTTTCCTCCGTGGAATCAGTTGATGCTTGCATATTTTGTGTCCCAGATTGTCCAAGTCGAGGTTCATAAGCCTGCTTTTGTAACAGACATGTCAGAAACATGATGGCCAATAAATCCCACGGCATAGCAATCATAACTTGACGGGAAATAGGGTTCATGAATGTCAGAAGAAAATCTACCTTATCCAAACGTGTTTCTGCATTCATGAACATGGCTTTATTAAACTATGCATTCATAAACATGGGTTTATTAAACTAACTGTCTAGTTAGGCTTTTTATAATACTACGTGAGAGAAGGTTGCCAAGTTTATTGAGCTGGAATGAGAGGATAAAAAGGAACCAGAATTAAAACAAATATAGTTTCATTGAATTTGGAAAGTGTTGGAGGAGGAATAATCCAGGGTGTTTTGATGAGAAGAAGGTGGTTTAGAGGAAGAGATTTGGGAGGTGGACTAGAATCATGTGGGTGCATGTGCATTGAGCTGGAGAACATGACCAAAGCAACAAGCATAACCCTTAGGTACACTTGGCCTTCCTGAATCATTTATCCCCATTTCCTTGGAGTCATTCGGTGAAATTGTGTTGGTGTCACCACTTATTACTCTATACTCATTGGCCACCAACCCCGAAGTGCCGTCTATGTGCATACACTATATATCAGCCTTCATTTGTGGGCTTACAAGTCCTACGTGAAGATAACTGATTCTCTGGCAACCAACATTTTGGGAGGTTCAGACAATCAAACTACTCAAGAAAGTCAAGATCTTTGTTCGAAATCTGTTGAATTATGGGAATTTCCAGCAACCCTCTTCTTGTTTCGTTGATGAACATGGTCCAAGGAAATGAAGAAGTGGGAAACCAGGGTGGTGGTGACCAATCTTTGTGGGACAAAGTCTTGGAAGGACAATCCAAGAAGCGATGCCAAGTGAAGAAACAGAGTTTTATCAGAAAAAATGGTGGACATGTGAGGACTAAGAGAGCTAGTAGAATTCCAATGAAGAGAAGAGCACGATTCGAAGGTGGAAGAACAGGCGGGAATGGGATCGTGAGGAGAGTAAGAACCTTGAGGAAGTTGGTACCTCACAGTGATCAATCTATGGGGTTGGACGGGCTTTTCAGAGAGACAGCTGATTATATAATGTCTTTACAGATGAAGGTGGAAGTTATGCAGATAATGGTTAAGGTATTGTCAAGTTCTGATGAGTAGTGAAAATTAATAATTATTATTCGTCTGTAAAGAGTACCATTCTTTTTGCTTTTTCGTTGAGGGATTTCTTGGGTATTTGTTCTTGGATCATCTGTTATCCTTATAATATATAGCATTAGGAGAGCTTGTTTTGTACGTCCTAGCATGTTTTCGTTTTGTCTTAGGATTTAATGTACGGCAGCTTTGTTCATTCCTCTATGGCGTGAAGAGTGAATTCAGAGAACAAAGCGACTTCAGAGGGAACACAGTGAATTGTTGTCTTAACTTTCTTTGCAATTCCAAGCTAGTTGTACTATTTTACAATGTTTTAAAAACCGGATCGAACATCGAACCGGTCCAAGAAAAGGTTTAAGATTTAGAGGTTCAACCGATAATGAATCGCTATCAAACCGAAATATAATAAATAAGATGAAAATTTTATAAGAATAAATAAAATAAAATATTTTATTGAAATGAAAAATACACCAATGTTTAATTTGCATTTACATATACAATAATACATAAACATATTTGTTCCTTTTCAACTTGCTTTCTTCTAACCTCAAAACATGCTTAAGAATAAACATCGTCATTAAATATTACATTATTCAAAATATTGCAGATATAATGGGAATTGTAATTAAAGTTTAATCTTCAGCTAGCAATCATTCAATTATCCATTTCCTTAGTTAAAAAATAACCTAGTATACATAAAAAGTGAAATTAGTGGAAGAAAATCAAATTCTTGAGAAAAGGTCATCTAAATAATCTTAAGATAGTAGTCAAAAGAAAAGCATAAGATTTAGAAATATAAGAATAGTTTTGTATTAGTCACGATTGTTGAAGCTGATCGCTGAGAAAGTTTCATCAATAATCAAAACAACAGCCTAATAGTTAATCATTGACTTGGATCCGACCAAAGTGGCAGCATGTTTCAACTTTGTGCATGAATCATATAATGTACAGTTATCTTTTCATATAACTCAACGGATAAAAAAATAACATAATCACCCAGGCAGAGTAAATAAAGGAAAATCTACAATAAGAAAGAATTGTTTCCATCCTCTAATATGATTCAACAAACACAAGATTCAACAACCGACCATGACATTCCTCCACCAAAGAAACAAATCAAAAGCTGATTGCTAAACAAAATAACTCACCCTAGAAGACAAATCCATAGCAGAAACAAATATAAAATACCATAAGTCATAACATAAACAAATACCATTACAGAAACAAAAAAGCTCACTTACGAAAAGCTCCCAGCCTCTCAGCCACCTTGAGTCAACAAAAAAGATCACAGAAGCCAACAATAAGGTATCTTTGAATTAATAGAGATGAAGGCTACAGAAGTATACAACAATGCCAAATACAGTATATATAACCGAACTATCAAAATCAGAGATTGAAGTGAATTGGAGTTCTACCTATTTCAGAAAACTAATTAATCAATGCTACTGATCCTTATCTGTTAACAACTTAACATATTGAAACAATAACACATAACAGTCACTCCCTTATTCTTATCCTTATCTCATAACAAAGAGCTTTACAACTCCGAAATCTCTGAAGTGGCCTATTAGGAAAACAATTCCTCTTGTAGTCGAAGTTCGACAGGCTCAAGCACACGGTGGATCCCCGGTAAAGAATTAGAGATTGAAGATTATCTGATTCAAGGGCTCGCCTTCTCTCAGTGTAGACACGGTCTCTCTGACTGTTGATAACTTCATCATAGTCAAACAATTGCTTTCAGATATCAAAAAAGTAGTTCTCCACTTTCCTTTGAGCTTCATCTAGAGCTTTTGTCAGCATCTTAGACTCAATTGGTAGGTCTTCAACTCTAAAAGCTCTCATCAATCCCTTTAAGCAATATCAACGGTATTTAACAAGATCCTACAACATACTCAAAGAGCAAATAAAAACACTATATATCAAACTTGAATTCTGTCGGCACCAAAAATCCTAAAGATGTTATCCTCAAGACTCAAGAAAAAGCGTGAACTTCTAGGATCTCCTTGCCGCCCACTACGACCACGAAGATGCATGTACAATGTGCGATGCCGTTAGAAGATTAAAAAAAAAGAATCTATCTGGAATTTCTCAGCAAACCTGTTGTTGCTTAGATCCAGCTCGAAAAGTAGCTTCAAGTTCTTGAACTTGTGAGGAATAGTTCCACAAAACCTGTTGGAGTTTATGTGAAACAAGGCCAGATCTGAAAGCAACCCGAGCTCCTCCGGCAAGTACCCGACAATATCATCGTAGTTGAGGTCGATGCCGGCTAGATCTGAAAGCAACCCGAGCTCCTCCGGCAAGTACCCGACAATATCACTGTGGTTGAGGTCGATGCCGGCCAGATCTGGAGAAGATCTAAAAAAAAAGAGCTGATATGGGTGGCGATGGAGGCATCTGAGAAGAGAGAAGAGAGAAATGTGAAGCGGTGTTTTACCAAAAAAATGAGGAGCGGTGCGATGGAGAGAACTGTGAGAAGAGAGAAGAGAGAATATGATGGTTTTATTCCGGTTATCAAATAACCGGTTCGTCAGAAAACCGGCCGATTATTTGACAAACCGGCCGGTTTTTATATTCAAGGGTTATTAATTAAAACCGAACCGGACTCATAGCCGATTAAGACTATTTCAGGTCAGACCGGACGGTCCGGTCCGGTTTTGAAACGATTGGTTTGAACCTAAAAGGTAAAACACATTTCCAGCAGCAAATTTAATGCCTTTTCAGATTCTGGAGGCCTTTACAAAAGCCAAGGTCTACTTATTGCTGCGTGTCGTAAAACAGAGTTCGTTAGACTCTCTCTCTCTCTCTCTCGTGCTCTCTTTTGAGTATGTTCAAGGAAGTCAGAGGCTCTGATAACGAACAGAGCAGAAAAAATAAATGATATTACCAGTAGTAAAGCTAGGAACTCTCGCCCTCAAAACAATCTGTAAGCCCATCGCTAATCGACTGAAGAAGGAGGCAGGGCTTCACCCCCGCTTCCGTAACTTGATAATAAACATTGCCCAGGTTCTCTTTCTCTTTCAACTTTCACCTTCTTATCACTATTCCATTCTTCGAGTTTTCTTTGTAATTTCATGTTTTTCTTTTTCCTCTATGCTCGTTGGGTTGTATCGAGTGTGCGAGTTGTTCTGCCCTTCTGCTTCTTTTCAAAGGATCATTCAAAATAAGTTATATACATATACATGCACTTTACTGAAATCTGAACACATTCACTTGATTTCTGCTTCACTTCTGTACATCTTTTATACTCGAGTTCCGAGCAATGCAACATCTACTGAAATTAAAATTTACATAGGTAAATCATCGATTCACGACCAATTTGCAAAGACGTATATATGGACATGCGACCGATGTTGCAATACGTCCTTTGGATCAGGAGAAAGCGGTCCAAGCTGCAGCTGATCTTCTTGGAGAACTTTTTGTGTTTACGGTACAGTAATGCTATGCCAGAAATTTGTCTAATAAATTTCTTTTTCTTCCCAAGTCCATTAATGCTAACAGTCAATATCTCTAACTGCTAGTGACAAATAAATGCTTTGTTAGTTATAGTGTATAGATGGTGGAGGCTAACAAGTTTTCAGGGATTGTTAAAAGGAATCTTCATATGGGATTGGGGAAGACAAACAAATGGAAAGAAAAGGAAAGTTGATATAGAAGTATGCTTTTACAATATTTGCACATCATATTGTGTCTCCTTGATCCTGTCTATGTAGTCCTAAACATTACTAACAGAAGCTCGATGCTAATTCTGACTACTAAAAGCTGCATTTATGCCTTTTTGGTGGTTTTGCATCGCATATACTTGTAAAGTTTCTTGATGCCCGTGATTTCTGTGACCCCACTGACATCAAATGATGTTTTAATTAATTTAGGAGTAAACAATGCTGTGGCACTTGCAAACTTACTTTTTTTTTATTAAACCAGAATTGTTGATGTTGTTTCTAAGTTCATTATAGGCCAAAAGTAGTGGAAGAAACTATACTGGTTCAAAAGACATTGAAGCATAATTTTTTTTGGCATGAAATTCATGATATTGATTGACCTCTCACATATTAAACCTTTGCTGAATTTGCATTTTCAAAAAAATATACGAAAGTATCTTGATAGATACTTTGAATGTGATGTCTTCAAGCAAGACTTGTGTGGATATCTTCTATTTTGTTGCCATTATGATGATCCATATCCCATGTCTCCATCACCTTTTCTTAAGTAAAGGTTGTTGTAGTACCTCCTTTTAAAACTCTTATGTATGATCAAGTGATCGCTTTCCTTTATACTGCAGTTGAACCTTTTTGGTAATACTTATGTTTCATACTGCAGACATTGAAGTTAATTCTAGGATTTCAATGATTTTGCATTAGGAAGTCTTTAGGCTTTTATCCTTATTTTGGTTAGCGGTTTACATTCTTTTGCATTTGTTAATATTTGAAAAAAGTAGAATTTGATCTCACTACATTGGAAAAGAAAGAAACTTCGTACTATTGTCACCTTTAGATTCATTAATTTTCATCTCTTTTAGCAACTGGCTACCCAATTGTGAACTACGAAGGAAAAAAATCTAAGATAGGACTTCGTAATATCAAACTTGTAAATTATTCTTGATAAAGCCTTTTACTAACTTTTTGAATAACAAGGCTTGTTGAAAGTGTTTTGAATTTTGGTTAAAATCTATCTAATTTGACTCATCACTGAGCACAGTAGAGAAACATGTGTAATACTTCTTAGGTTTTGTATTAAATATCTATTAATTTATTTCAGGATACAAGGAGGATTTAAGAGCTAACTTGGGGATTTGTTCTTTCGTACTTCTTTTTTCACACTTTGCCTTATCATTGGATTAGAAAGTAAATTGGTTGATCTTTTTAATATGCAAAATTGAACCTCAATAATATATGCGTCCTTTACTTATAGTGCTAACTGACCACAAATGTAACTGACCTTGTTAATTTCCACTCTCTCAGGTAGCTGGAGTTGCTATTGTTTTTGAGGTACAAAGGAGTTCTAGATCTGAGGCAAGAAAGGAGGAATTGCGAAGACAAGAGCTACAGGTATATGAATAAAGTTAATATGAAATTTTAATAAAGGATTTTGCCAAAGGCCTCAAATATAGTGGAAAATTAAAAATGAATATCTAGTAGGGAACTAATAACATGGCGCAATAGATCTTGTTTTCCCATTTGTGTAATTCAAATTCTTTTTATTGCATCCTTTATTCAATCTTAAGCACATTAGGAGTAATGCCTAGCTTGTATCTTTTTTCTTTGTTCTTGATTCTAGGAGGTAGTGGGTTATGATCGGATAAAAAGGAACAAAAATGGTCTTTCTATAAATTTCCATAGAAGGTATTAGATCTTTGTTTCATGTTGTATAAATGTGAATAAAAAAATGTTGAAGCTTTTCAAGATAGGAATGAAGACATGGATATGGAATTTTCTTTTTCTTAGGAGTTTGACTTCCAGTGGACACTTGACATGGTTTTCATTTGTGGTGCATTTTCTTAAAAGTATACTTTTTGTAGAAATAAACTTGAACCATGAACTTGTGGATTTGATTTATCTATGCCAGGATGAAGCTGATGAACAAAACAAAAACAACTGAACAGTTGAGGACTAATAGAAAAAGGATCTTGATAGGGAAAGAGGGTAGAGAATGGAGTTTTAACCGTTAACACATAAGATGACATTTTATTGATAAGAAAACATGTTGTGAGTACATCTCCTTATGAACTTTTGGGTACATTCATGTGGATTAATAGAGTACGACTTGTTTCAACAAAATATTGGATTTTTCTTTCAGTTACCCCATTTTGTTGAGCAGTGTGTGAGCGGGAAGATTGATGCTAAATATCGTGTTGTTTCAAGTAGCTGGACAATGAACTAGAGAAATATTCTCTAGCATTATCGCTACAAAGAATATTGATTCGAGTATTAAATTGACTTTGAATCGTAGCACAAAAGAACCGAAGATGGAGAATAGCTCTGAATGATCATTCATTAGATGTAACCAAGTTATTCAAGAGAAACCATCAATAAAAATTACAAAATACTGAAATTCCAGCTTTGACTTGACACGACTTGGACCCCAAATATTGTATGGACCAACATAAAGGGTTTCTCAACTCTTTTATTGGCTTGAGGGAAAAAAACAAAGTACAATGATTGATGCAAGACCTACAACTTACAGTAAGTTCTCCCAAATTATATAGTGATAGCAAATAAGCTATTCCAACAAGATCTCAACAAACTTGCCAAAATTGATTGAAATTTTATAAAGACATAGATTGTCGAAGGAGGGATTAATCTATGCTACATTTCTACTTATGAGCAAGAAGCAAACATCTTGACTAAGAGTTTACTCAGGCTAAGATTTGAAGATGTTCGTTATAAGCTTGGAATGAGAACTATCTATTCCTAAGCTTGAGGAGTATAGGAGAGTCTTATTATCTTAGTGTAAATATTTATAAAAACTTTCTTTTGTTAGTTATAAGGTAAAAGACATAATCCTTATAGTTTGAGAAACTTTAGAAAAACTCTCTAACCTTCAAAATTCTAAAAAAAACTCCTTTTAGTATTTTTAAAAAAATCCCTTTGCTTAGACTTTGGTTAAAAAAGAACGACAAAACATGTGTAGTATGAACATCGAATGTGGACTAATTGAATGTTACTAATATGATAACCTAACTCAACTTTTAAATCTCATCCAAACAAATTAAATTGGATTTAAATTAATAATTTAAGATAATTATAATAAATTATTAGTTTGAGTCGAATTTAGTTAATTGAGTTTGTAACTAGAGCAAGTTCAATTATCGTATAAATAGCATTTGATTAGTTCACCTATGACGTTTATACTGCATTTGTTTTGACGTTATTCTTTATCCGAAGTTTAAAATA
>JANKYF010000009.1:37461305-37476200 GCA_029829435.1 Erythroxylum hondense
TATATCATTAAATTTAATAATTATTCATATATCGCAAGAATTTCTTACTTATAGACAATGTATTATATAATTGCAATTCGCAAACATGTCATAATATACTAATTAATAACAAAAGTACGTCATAAGTGTATAATAAATAGTCATAAATATATAATATATCAATATGAGTACATATATCTAACCTAAATGAATATTATATGTAGAATATAAAAGTTTCAAGAGCTTTTTTTGCTGCTCAAATTCAATTCTTTGTTGTTCGACTTGGTAGTTAGTCGATCCTGCATTTATTCAACTTTTTTATTCAATTCATTGACTTGAAACTGTAACTCTTGATTAACCTTTTTCAACTCCTCTACTTCATCTCAAAGTCTCTTTCTAATCGAAGTCTCCCTTTGTGGTTGAGGCCCAACTCCCATGCCAATAACATAATCTGATATAGTACTCAAGGCTTTGTCGCATACTTCATCATCCGTTATCTGATCTATCCTCACACTTGGAAATAGTATATGTTATAAAGCACGATAAATTAAAACTAAACTTCAGCAATTAAATGTATAAAATTTTACGAACAGATATTGTTCAGTATAGTAAATGTCACAAAAGGAACCATTAATTGACAGGTCTATGACCCCAATTGTTCTATCTCCAAATAGTGAATCTCATGCTCACATTATATGAGACATCTAAAACAAAATCTGCAATTAACAATAGTTAATCACTAACTGTATACATCATGGATTATCTTTAATGCAGACAATACTAATTGGTTATACAACTTAAAGTTTTCGTTTTCACTACGTACGTTTCCTGAAAGAGTTGATTGAAGAACTAATTCGATATCTGTCATATTTACAAAATAACTAATAACTCAATCATTCAAAGGGCTAGAAGAAGAAAAAAGGAAATGAGGAAGCTTTTTTAATTAGATTTTACATACGTCAGTTGCTCAATTGCTTCATAAATCCACTAATAAAGGGATTGACAATAGAAGAAAGGTCAACCCATGAGAAATTAATAGCAACAAACTTAAAACATAAAAAGGCACACAACCAATGAAGGGGTTTTGAAATTAACCAACTTGAACTACATTAAAGACCAAAAAAAGAACTTTATCTTAGCATCATTGCAGACAAATTAAATACCATGGCCCAGATATACAGTTGAGGAACAAAACCAACACTTCTTCAATCTCATCGTTACGGTGATACAATAAAATAAAACTCAAAATTTTCTCTAAAAATTTTAAAATCAAATAGATTGATATGAATCCCTAAGTTACATAATAGTTCTAAGATAAGAAAACGCAAGCACAAGTAGAAAGATAAGATACGAAACAAAGAAATTTAAAAAAAAAACTACTCAACAAAAGGAACAATACCTTGCAAACGAAAACCTAAGAATAAAGGGATCTAATGATGATGGTGAAATATGGCGACCACCAACAAAGCTTTTAATTTTAACACTCTTTTTCATTTGTCGGGTATTTAGTTTTCAACTCATTGCTTGAAGATCAAGAGAACATGAAAAATTAAAACATAAAAAATTTCAAACAATTTTTAATAGAAATTTTTGTATAAGCAATAATCAGAACACGAGGGTTGTTGCTTCTACCATGTACTTCCCACTGCTTGCTCCTCCATCTGCCTATTCGTCGTTGCCTGCTTCACCTTCTCTAGTTGTGATTTTAGGGATTTTGCGTAAACGAAGAGAAGAATTGGGGAAAACGAAAAAGGCTAATTTAGGAGATGATGGGTTGGGTTATTATCTAGGGTCACGTATAATTTTGAGTCAGGTAGTTCCACACGCCAACAACGATGTTTTATTTAACAAAACATTACGGTTTCTATTTTGTGACGTTTTAATAAAAATATGTCTTAAAAAGTGTTACAAATCTGCGATGTATTCATAAAACGTCACGAAAAATTTAAACTTTGGGTAACGTTTTTTAATTAATAAAATATCGCAGATTGTGTTGTTTTCTTGTGATGACACTGTCACAATCTTTTTTTTATTTGGATAAACTCAACCAGAAAATTTAAAAAGAAATGACTCTAGACTAGAACAATGCTACATTGGCTTGCAAACTTGCATTGACTCTCTTAAATAAGTATTTTGTTATGGGCAAT
The DNA here is from genome assembly GCA_029829435.1 of Erythroxylum hondense. Lineage (NCBI taxonomy): Eukaryota > Viridiplantae > Streptophyta > Magnoliopsida > Malpighiales > Erythroxylaceae > Erythroxylum > Erythroxylum hondense. The sequence goes on from JANKYF010000009.1 coordinate 37,463,432, forward strand.
TCATGGTCAGGCTTTCCCATGTTTTGTGGACCTCAAAATTAGGTCATATCTTTATTGAGTCACAATTTCAAGTCATGGAACAATCTTTTTGTACAATGTAAAAAAAAAAGTTACACATAATTGATATTTTTTCCTTACAAGAAGCCTTAAGTACTAAGGATCGAGATTGTTATTGTTAATGTTTGCAATTTCTGCCATGCATTACATACAGGCATCTAAACCTTTGCTTGGAATTTTAGTGAAGTGGTAACATTTTTTAGTTTTAGGATTGACAGTCTTTCTCTAACTAGTATAGATGCAAGGTAGTTTCAAAACAGGTCATATTTTATCGCAAAATTAAATTATTTAAGGTCTTAATAATTGCATTCAAGGTCCATTTTACTAGATTCTTGCAGGGAAAAGACAAGATGGGTCAAGGAGACCATTTTGGCAGGGTAAATATTTGCTTGCCGGGCCAAAACTCAACCGTAGTGGCAAAGATGTCTCGTCCTGATTACTATAAATTGATACCATCAATGTTTCAACGCTAGTTAACATTAAAAAAAAAAAAAAAACTTATATAGTCCTGATATTCCCACCTCCATTAGTTTCAGAAACACTAAAAAGGTGATCTTTTTTATAAGATATAGTGATTTTTACACGTTTGTGAATGATGTTTTTCTTGAATTATAACAGGTTTATGTCTGGAGAAAGGTCTTTGCTACATCCGAAGTCATAAGAAAGCATAAGTTTTAGAATGATAGCTCTTTAGATTAATGGCATTGTACGTCTGATATGGACTGATGAGGAAGACATATGTGGGTCTAATGATGGCAAAATTGGAGATGTTTCACTAATTGCTCGACCAAAATTTGACAAGAAAATGGACCAATGATTCGATGCTGGTCATGGCTATATTACGAACTTTTCAAGTTTGAGATTCACAGGTTCAAAGCACCAAATACATAAAAGTAAGAAACTGTAGTTGCTAATATGCAATAGCAGTAGGAAAGCATTTCATTAGGAGTGCACGTTGTTTTAAGTAATAGTGAACCCGTGAAAATTGGTGCTTCCACATCTCTACCAACAGTCTAAACCCTTATTAATATTAAACTTGAACAATGGAGCATTATTTTTATTGCTACTTCACGTTATTATTGTAGGATCGTATCAAGGAAGGCAATCTAGTTCGTTTGGAGGGCATGTAAATTAGGCCCTTGATAGATGAGATATGCCTCCCTTTCTCTTGTCATGAAGATACTGATGGGTCCATCCCACATTCTCGCGATCTTCATATGTAACGTATCCCTCTCAAATGGAGTAGATCTTCCAGAAGTTTGACATGACACCATATAATTGAAGCAATTGCTTTGGTAATCTACAAGCTCGTGAAGAAGAGCTAGAGCATTTTTTAGTGAATCATATATATATATCATCAATCTAGTGTTCATAATTTAATGTTTTCATATTAAACCCAAGTTAGGGACTAGCTGCACATGTTGGCAAAGTCGCAAAGTCAAAGTAAGAGCACTTCAACATATCTGTTTTTATATATTAAGCATGTTCGTTCAACATGACGAGCGTACGTTATTTCTTGGGAGGGAGGGATTCAAACATATATAATAAACTAGAAGCGTGATATTTGTTTGGATTCCATTCCTTGTCAAAACGTCTCTTAAGAGGAGACGGGATTGTGGACAAGATTTTTCAAAGAAAGATGTGTTTATTTATTGTGAAAGGGATAAGTTCGAATTGGTTGTTTATTTTTCTGATTAAAGTATTTGGTTAGGTGAAATGTGTTACCTCGTAAGAAATACCTTCAGCCAACCAATAATGGAGGATGTCAATAAGGTCAATAATTAACTCTTAGATGGAATCCAAGGATATATAGAATTTTTTTATTTTTTGAGCATGTATTATGTAAATACTTAATAATTTATAAAAATACTTATTTTAAATATATTATGTGATGAATCAACTATTCAAAATTATGTAATAGACTAAAAGGACAGAACAAGAATGTATACAAGAACATTCATTTAGGATGGAAACGACCGCCAGTTTAATTTATATCTCCAATTGACACACAAGTGGCTCATGGACCAAAACAAAGGGAGAAACTTAAAGTAGAAGTCTATAATTACTATGTTAAGATAACCATGGCATTAAAAAAGGGTTTCCTAACATGAAAAGAAAAACCTACTCCCACCAATCCCTGGAAATATTCAAAGATTTGACCAAAGTTGAGCAATATGTACAAGATAGGTATCAAGATTGGAAGGATAAGTGACCATAGTCAAAGCATCGAACTCTGTGTCCACAAACTGAGCTGGTAACGAAGACAATGACTTGGCGGAAAACAACAAAAACATGTATGTATTCTAACATATTTATCTGTATCTTCTTGTCTCTTCTTTTCGAGCTCCCAAACGTATCCAAGAAGGCAAATTCTAGTCAAACACACCTAACTCATTTGTCTAATCTTCTGGTCTACGGTACTAAGCAGGATTATTATACATGTGTGATTTTTATCAGAAAGACAAATCCCAGCATATTCTTAATTACAAACCGCGTTAAATGGCTGTCCACTCCCTATCTCTCTCCAATTAGTGCCATTCGGATAACCTAAAGATTGACAACTCAGTAATTGTTGTATAGAATTGTAAGACAATTAGTGCTCCCTCCAAGTTTCATGTTCAAATATAATAATTATAAAACAGTTCTATTTAAGAATATATTTATAATTTGATATCTTAAAGTTTTGAAATATATGAACCGCATAAGTTTTAAAATAAAAATTAACCTAAAATTTATATAAACAAGTCGTTAGTGATTTAAGTTTCCAATGAAACCTCAAAAAGAATGTGTAATCTGATAAATACATATTAAAAAAAAAACACGTGTAGTTTTATACAGTGACGTAGAATCGATTCAAAATTGGCGGTGGAGGAGGCCAAACTCTGCGGCGCAAACTTGGGCACGTGTTACGGTACGAGCAGGAGCATCGTAGAGTGTCAGATCAGCATAGTGCATCAGTGGCGGTGCATGTGTAGGGCCCGCGAATAAATACGTGTGATATACATAACGGCCAACGTCCCCAACGGCCCTGCTCATCGAACTGTGGAAGTCACAAAAGATTAAATATTTTGCTTTAATAATAGAAAGAACCTCAGTCAGTATTTATTGAAAGTACGGTGAGTGAATGTATATATTTAAGATTTGTTAGATCAAGCTTGTTTTGGTATGGAATGAAGCTAGGGTTATACAGTAGTAATGAAGCACAGTCTCCGGTAGTTTTAGAGTTTTTTACGTAGACTGGAAGTTACAGAGACAACCACATTAAATGAGATAGGCTTACGGTGATGTCAATGACAATTAATGGGAATAGGTATTTGAATTTCTGATAGCTGTGAAAAGAAAAAGACATGTCTCGTGGGTTTTCTTTGTACAGGGATTCTGAGGTTGGATGTACATTTTCTGTCTTCAGTATACTGAAGCCTATGATATAAAAATTGGGAAAAAGAGAGAAATATATATAGATATGGGGGGGTTTGAGGTTTGACAAGTGAAACAAGTACAAGTAAACATATGAAATGTTTAACCAGAGGAAGACACGAAAGTAAATTTATGGAGGGAACTAGGTCGGAAAAGAAGTGAGAAAGCAAATAATTGAATTGAGGGAGGCATGCAAAGGGGTGAGAATGAATTACACGCAAATTATGTCAGCGTGCGATCCCAACACTAGTGGGGACACTGGTGTGGTTCCACCGCACGTTTGCCATCAACTTTTTCCAAATTTCGTAAAGAGAAATCCCATATCTTTCGCCTGTTTCCTTTTCTCTTTTTGCTGCCTTATGGGTTCATTTCATCACCTCTCTCGCTTTTAAAGGTCTGCAAACCAAGCAGCTTCTTCATTATCTGCACCGCGTCCATATATGTATCCAACTACACTGACATGTTAATCCCATTTCAAGTTATCTCCCTTTTGTCTTTTCTATATATAATTTACTTCTTTTGATTCATTTTTAGTCTTGTTTGTTGCAAAAGTTAGACTAATATAACATCATTCCCGTGTATTCGTGACGTCCATTCTTTCACCAATACTAATAAAATTTTAGAAATATTATATTTAAATACGTCTCTTATTTGTTTCTGTTAGAGAATATATAAAATCAATTGAGTTGGCCTTACACAACAGCTTAAGCTATTGTGGTAAAACGATCGTTTAATATGATATCAGAGCCTCTATGATCAAATGGTCATGAGTTCGAATCTTACCACTCACTTATTCTAATTAAATTAAGCACAAGGTAAAATAGGCCTGTGCAAGTTTCAAGCCTAAAGGACTTTCACTTGAGAGGGTGTGTTAGAGAATATATAAAATCAATTAAGTTGACCTTACACAACAGCTTAAACTATTGTGATGAAACGGTCACTTAATAATTTCAATTATTGGCAATTACGCTTACATCTCTTATAATCATTATATTTGTATTTGTATTTATATTTATGATTACATAATAACTTTTTTAAAATGTTATTATTAAAACATACGTAATTCAAAATTAAATATTCTACCGAGTGGAAGTAAATAAGGAAATGCACACACCAATGTTGTGTATGGTCGTCTCCAAAAAAGGGCAGCAAATAAAAGAGATTCTTTTAATTGGAAAGTGAAAAACAGAATCTGTTAATATCTTGTACAGGAGTCATTTATGTCCACATGCACATGCGTGAAGGCACTAACATTTTTATTTCACAAGCCGTGAGCATCTCACGGGTGGCTAAACCCAGTTCACACTTGGGAACGAGTTGATCAAGCCAGTCAGGAGTCTAGGTATGAAAGGGTCGAACCACTTGGGTTGTCGGTCAGCTCTCCACTCCATATCGAGGCTCGTGCGTTGAATTTTCGGACCGGAACTGATAACGTCCGTACAAAATGTCGACCTACATTTGCCGGTCATTGCGTCTAGCGTTGCCATCTCGAGTCCAAAACCTCAAAATACACAGCCTCATAAATGTTCACTTTCTTCAACATACTCTTTCTTTCTCTCTTGATCCACACACCTACCTGCCGTAAAAACCTGACGACCCAAACACTAGACTCTCTCTCCATCTATATTGCAGCGTTTATCTTTTGTCTCCTCTTATCTTATCTATAGGTTTTTGATGAAGTTTTTGGAGGTGGTTTAATTGAGCTATGGGAACAAAAGAGGTAAAGATAGAGAACGTGGTTGGCTCCTCTACATTTCCTGACCATGTACAGAGCATTTACCCATTACAGGGCGTGTTGGAGTTGTGTGAGGGAGATAAGAGTTCGTTAGGGTTCATGGAGCTACTGGGTATGCAGGAATTTGGTTCTTCTCTGTTCGATATTCTACCGGTGCCATCCACAGCGCAAGCATCGAATCCACTTGATAAGAAGATGGAGTCGTCAGAGTTGTTGAATAATCAGCCTGCAACACCTATTTCTTCTTCGATTTCATCGGCTTCTAGTGAGGCCTTGAATGAGGAACAAGTTAAGGCTAGGGACAATGAGGAAATAGAACAGCAAAAGACCAAGAAAGAGTGAGTCTTCAATGGTTACTTCTCTACTTTTTCTTTTATTTTTAGAAGAACCCTCATTGGATGAAAAAGATAGGGTTGCTATATACTTGATATGCTCCTGTTTTCCGTATAGTGTCGTGACCATCCTCATCTGGAATGTGATCAAGAACAGGAGTATACATGTGTGTTTGTGCATTGTTTAAGTAAAATTTGAACTTGAAGATTGATGGCTTCTGCATGTTCTTTTTTCTTTTTTCTTTTCTCTACTTGCATAAAGGCTGAAACCAAAGAAGACAAATCAGAAGAGACCGAAAGAACCGAAGTTTGCATTCATGACAAAGAGCGAGGTTGATCATCTGGAAGATGGGTACAGATGGAGAAAGTACGGACAAAAAGCTGTGAAGAATAGTCCTTTCCCTAGGTACTATACTTTAACTTAGATGTTCTCACATTTACTAATCCATTAAAGTGTGAAGTTGAGATTTTTGATAATTTCGGAAGCTAATGCTTCATTTGTGTTGATTTAGGAGTTACTACCGTTGCACCGCCGCATCATGTAATGTAAAGAAGAGAATTGAAAGATCATTTACTGATCCAAGTGTAGTCGTGACCACTTATGAGGGCCAACACACTCATCCAAGTCCAGTCATGCCTCGCCCAAGTTTTATCGGAGCACCACCAGAGTCTGGTTTCTCCACAACTCCTTTTGCTACGTCAGTGCAAAGAAGCAATTTCTCGCTCTATCAACAGCACCAGCAATCATACGGTAATAGTCTCCCTCATTTGGGTTTTGGTTATAATGGGACTTCTTCTATTGTTAGTTCATTGGGCGAGAGGCGCTTTTGCAATGCAATACGGTCTGCTTTGGCCAAGGATAATGGTCTTCTTCAAGACATTGTCCCTTCTCGTATGATAAAGGAAGAGTAATTGAGAGCTTCAAATTACTTCTTTTGTAGCTTCCTCACACTGACTTGTAGATGAAAGACATTTCATTATATTATCAGTATATGTAATCACCTTGCTGATAGGTGATAAACTCAGAACCCTAGTCGCTCAGACAGAAACCCTGATCAGACCATTGTTACATACTTACATGGGTTCTTCTTCGTGTCTGGAGCTGACTTCTATAGTATAGTTAAGTTTATATGTACTCGTATCAGGCCTTCTTCTTCTTCTTCTTCGTCTTCTTCTTCTTATTTTTTAAATGCATGCTTTTGTTGAAGTTGGGTTTTCACCGCCTTAAATGCTTGTGGCCCTATCTTTTTGTCCGGCACCATTTGTTTTTGGTGAAGGAATGTGCCCTTGTTTTTGGGGTTTTCTTCAGTTGTCATTTAATAGAGGGAGAGCCTAGTCTAGTTTTTACCTTGTCTAGGAATCCACAAAACCCTTCCTAGGAAATGTGGAGTTTGATTATGGCAAAATGTTTTCAATCTTGTACGTAGTTATGAACCTAACGTAATGAAAACTGATTTACAGCTTCCTTTTCGAGTAGTTTGTGTATTGGAGATATGTTTAAATGGCATCAGAATTCAGTGTGATACCTATATTCCACGAAAGGGTGGAGAATTAAATAAAAGCTTGGAAAAAGAAACCTTGGATCATTTTAAGGTTCCTACTTGGTTTCTCCATTTAATAATTCGGCCCAAAAAAGTACGAGTTCAGTTAGGGGCTAGTGCGTATCGTTCTCCGTTCTCTTTAACCTGATAATGCAAGTTGTGTCTTTTTTGTGAAATTGAGGCACGAACTTGTATCCAAAGTGTTTTCTTTTGGAAGCATTTTAGGCGCATTATTCTTCAAGATGTATCAGATGCTTCAGAAGTTCGTCAATGATTATATTAATTCCTCTCAAGGCAACCAAACGAAAATTACATACTCTTTTCACGCTATAGATCGAGCAAGCAGCAATTGAGCATGGAGAACTTTTTTATACACAGGTGGGATCAACAACTGGGCTGGTTTCTCTCAGGATCCTGCAGACGGCACTTGCTTGGTCTATGAGCATGGATATCTATATGCTATTTAACAGCTGATAAGAACCCTAATCAATAAAAGCAATTACCCCAACTCCAACCAATCCTTAAATTAGAAGTGCTCGCCACGGGCATCATATCCACATTGTACCAAATAACAGGAAAAGTATTCCCGGGAATGCTAAAAGTTATCTACAAAATTATCCTAATGTTCAGCCGGAATATTCTTAAAAGTTCATGATTAAGAAACCTGCACCTTCTGTAATTGATCAACTTCTACGGCTGAGAAGCTTTTAGGCAATGAAAATGGTTGCTGATCAGGCGTTAGCATCTTTACGTGCTTCTGCATGCGCTGCTGAAACAAGGTAAACTCCTCGGGCTTCTCCCACTACAGATCAATAATCAGATGGGCTTAGTAATAATATTCCCCAAGTAATTTTCACCTTGAGAATCTAACATGACTCGACTTAGAAAGTGTCAAGGAGGAAATACATTATTGCCATCCCCGGGAACCATCCAAATAAGGTGCAACTTGTCAAACAGTTGAAAGTTAAATAGCAGGATCCAATGAAGTAGAAGTTGATAGCTTACACTACTTTCACAAGTGACACAGTTGTAGTAGTACTTGTAACCATCAGGGCATGCATGCTCACTCCAATCGCATTCTGGGGAGTCCACTATCTGGGGACTTGAAGTTGCAGCAGGCTCAGTAGGATTCAGAGCAGTCTGAGGATTGCTTTCAGTACTTGGAAACTGCAGGTTAGTATCACTCATCACATTTAGTTTGTTAGAGAATCAAGAAATGCCATAGAATTCATACTGGAAATATCTTGGAATTTCTCCACATTATGCATGAGATTAAAGAGTATCACGTATTGAACAAACAAGAGAATCACTCTTTTCAACATGGCAGTCGGCATATAATGGACTTAATTGATAAGACTAATTTGCAAATTTTTCTGGTGTCCACATGATGCATACGGATATAACCAACACGAAGTACAGTAAGTGCATCTCACAAGGCATAACAAATTTCAGTTACAGTACATAAAATTTACAAAAAAAAAAAATGATGCAAGATGTGTGACTAATAGATCAAAACACACATCTGAACAGGAATGCAACATCTAACCCAAAACCAACTTAATTTAGATAAAACACTCGGTTAAACATTCACAATTATCACCTTTGTGTAAGTCTCTGCATTCTGCAGTTGCTCTACATTCTGCGTCTTCTGCATTTCAGTATCCGTTTGTTGAGATGACATAAAAGATTTCTGAGGAGTCTGTTGATGTGGTTGTGTTTGTTGTGATGATATAAAAGATTTCTGAGGAGTCTGTTGATGTGGTTGTGGCATCTGACACAAATCAGACTGTGATTGCTGAAGAGGAGGTTGTGGTTGTTCCATGATACGATGAGCTAAATTCTCCTGTTTTGCCATGTAGGAAACAGGTTGCGCGTGATAGTATGTTGAAGCTGTTGGGATAGGATATACGGCATGTCCTCCCATAGAATCACTGAAATTGGCTACAGACCTGCAACAATTCAACTCAGGAGAACTTATTCAGCACAAAGGAAGGAGAAACTGAAGCCATGTGTTGTACCTAGTGACTGGTTCTTGAGAGCACGAACCAAAATTTGAAGCACCAATTGGACAATTTCCCCTAGAAAAGGACAGATTATTCAGTGTTTGAAATAGATGAGAAAGTCAGGGAAATTTCCATTGATTCATGACAACCTAATCAAAGCAAAATAAAGATTCGGATCTTCAGTTTAGTTGGCCATTCCTTATCTTAGCATCAAGAAAATCTAACAAATTTGAAAATTGAATATAGAACTTAATATGGAAGATGTAAACCTTATTTCTCCAGCCCTTGACTTTTTGGGATCCGCAAAACGTACAATCAATGGCAGATCACAACCCTAAAAGTTACCAGGAGAATATATTAATAGCCTAATAAACACCAGATGGGATGTAACAATTGAGAACAAGACAATTCCCGTACTTAACTCTCATTGTGAAACTTCCATTTAGTGCTCTAATTGCAGCAACGGCCATATCTCTGCGAGAAAACTTAATGAACGCACATCCTTCAGAAAAAATTGGTCATCATATCAGAACCAACAAAATTATAGCCAACATAGGCATGCATTTCTTGAGACCTCCAAATGTAAAAATATTCAATCAAGAGCAACTAGTACTGAGACAAACTGTTTGCAGCAGAGAATCTAGGAAAACATGAGAGATATCATCAACAAGGGAAAATAGATAAAAGCATTAAGGGAGTAGCAAAAAGTCCCAGAATTTGCAACTAAGATACTTATGCAGCCTATCAAAAAAGCCCCTGCTGATCCTTGCTTAAGGGAGCACGCCTTAGAGCACATCATAGCAAAAATCAGCTTCCTATATGTTATCACCAAAGTACTTAAAACAAAGGAAAGACAATTCAAAAGAAACAACAGTTGGACACAGTACCCACCACGACTTTGCTTCAGCTCATCACGTGCAATATATACATCTTCAACAATGCCGAAAGGAGAGAATATCTAACACAGAAAGGATTTGCATTAAACCAATTGCATTCATCAATAGAAACATAGCATAAGATGATAAGAGTAAAGTTCCACTAAGTTATTTCCAATGAAAACAAATGAACGTTACAACTAGTACCAAATATAGACACTCGAGCAATTTGCAAATGTGTTTTTCATAAGCAAGACGATGTGATGTGAATGTAATTGCAAAGTTTGCATTCTTTAACTCTGGAATCAGTTAATCCCACACAGAAGATTACTTAATTAATTAAATAATAATGGACAGTCATTCCTCACTTGCCATTGCGTGCACTAACAGGCACACACATATTCTTTAATTAGATCCATGTTGAACCATTCACAAGGAGAGCCAAGACTGGAATATGAATGATCAGCTAACATGTTCCCATTATTCAAGAAAACAAAATAAAACGAAAGAAGTCATGGCTCATACTTCCTCAATTTCCGCTTTTGAAGCTTGTTTGTTCACACAACCAACATAGAGTTTGTCCACAAATACACCTACCAAATAACAGTATGAGGAATAAATATAGAAGTAGACATAATAGGGTTTCCAGCAGAAAAAAATAAGAAGAAAGTAAAGAAGAATATTAGCAACATAAAGTCAATGAATAAGCTCATTGGTGTGCTTGATTGTGCGACTGACATTTAAATGCAAGCATGGAAATTAATAACAAGTACAATGGGAAAGCACACAGCTCATGTAGCTATTCCCTTCCCTTACCATGGCGCTCCCGTTCACCATCAGCATACCTCACTTTGATTGGAGCTGCTAGCTGAATTGAAACCAATCATCAATCAATGAGCAACTTAATTAAAGGCATAAGTTCTTGACAGAACTAACAGCTAGTTTACTTACCCCAGGAAAAATGTACTGGCTATCTAAAGCCTTAATAGCCCTGTCAGCTTCCTCTAGTGTCAAATATTTAACAAAACAAAATCCTGCATGAGTACCATACAACTTTAAATGATCTCCCACAGATATGTGCCATCAACAACGTATCAAAAGTTAGTTTTTACTGGGTACATGACAAGGGGAAGAATATACCAAATGTTAAAGATGTGAAGATTAAGGAAAACAAAGATCACTAGAAGGGAAAAAAGGTTACAATCTAGTTAGCTATGCCAAATTCCGATAAAGAAATTCATATTAACATTCATTTCTAAGAGTATGTCACTTGTGATGAGTTAAAGGCAAACAATAGCATACTGCAACTGGGGAAGAATAAAATGGACAGATTAATCAAGCTTCCACATTGGAAGAGGTGCTAGGCTATAGTCATCACAACAATGAACAGAATATTTCAATAGTCGATTGGATTGATTGTGAAATGATCACTATGATAGATATTAAAGTAAAGACAAGCAGTAATCTATTATCAATTCAAGTACCTTGATCAGGGCTAACCCACTTATCCCATGGTATAATGACCTCAACAACACTACCGTGCCCTTCAAACAATGTGCGGATCTAGATGAAAAGTTATAATCAAAAGTTTGAAAATTGGCAAGCATTTAAAAGTCATCCTTATACTCAGTTTTGGCTTGATATTTGGAAAAAAAAAAAAAAAAAGGAAGAAAACAGATGTATCAAATAAAATGAAAAACTAACTTCTACTTCAGTTGCTGTCCGTGGAACTGGTGCAACATAAAGTTTCGCATTACAGCCGCCATCGTTGCGACCTGAAAAGCAGGGAAGGAGAAAACAAAGAAAATTTCATAAATTCACTGGCATAAAAGAAGCAAAAAATGCAGCAAGCATCAAGTCACAGAAAACAACCGAATATTATTAAAACTCTGTTTCACGATAAGGAACATCTAACAACCCAAAAGAGCATATCACACCATGCAACTTAGAATCAATAATACGCATTCCCAATAGAGAGGTGATAAATGGGTCGGTTACCCGGAGAAGCTCCACGATACCGTCCTCTTTTTCGGCCGTTGAACCGGAATCCTCCTCCGCCACTGCCATGTAACTCAACCGGCGGACCACCCATCTGGCAATTAGAGTCATAATTGGAATAGTAATCACGGTTGTTGTTGAATTGGTGGTACTCCTGATTCTGGTCGACAAAGTTGTCCTGATGATATGGGTAGTGCTGGTGGTGGTAGTTCGGCGGTTGGTGGCCGTTGTGGTAATACTGGTACTGATGATTCTCTCCCATCAGCTGAACCCTAATCCTAGAACCGGCGGTCTATCGGAAACAGGGCTGAAAGGTTAAGATTGATCACGGAAGGGTTCAAAAAAATGAGAATATGTGTGCACTCAGGCACGGGATTATTAGTTTATCACCGTCTAGTCAAAGTTACCGATAACGGGGCCGTTTATTTGCACCGTCAACGTGGGATCCAAAACTGTGACATGGACAGTTTTTCCAATTCCATGGTAATTTGACATTAGACTCAAATTAGAGTTAAGACTGTTTGGAATATATTGTTTGCTCAAAATGCCAAAAAAAAGAAAGAATTGAAGTTAGATAATATAGGTTATAGTTTGACACGGACAGATCATAGATGTGGTGTTTCTTGGATGCGTACAAATTGTTCAGTGTGCAATTGCATGTTGCAGTAGAAGTAATCCAGAATGGATGTTCAAATTAATATAGGTAAGTACAGGAAAACTATCATCTATAAATTAATATTATTGGGATCTAAATTTTATCTAATTAATAAAAAATAACTTATTAATTTGAATTGAAACTGTAAAATATTGT
>JANKYF010000009.1:37539221-37553961 GCA_029829435.1 Erythroxylum hondense
TCTATTGGCTATTCTGGTTTGAGTTTTCATACCGACACCGGGATCCTGGGTTTCGGGAAGGTCCCGGGAATAAAAAATTTTTATTTCCTCTGCTGGAACATGTGATGTTCCTCCCGGGATTTTCCTACAGTAAATGTGGCTTTGATGCCAAAAAAAGTAATGAAGAGGTCCTAGATCTTTGATGGTGAAAATAGAGTGAAGAGCATCAATGATGGTTTAAATAAATTTTTATGAAGAACCAGTGACCAAGATATCATTTACATAAACAAGGAAAAGGGTAGTGTGAGTTGAGGTGGAGTGAATAAAAAAAGATGTATCAACTTTGATGGAAGTGAACCAAAGGTTAGCAAGTTTATGACTTAAACGGTGAAACCAAGCTCTAGTAGCTTGCTTAATACCATAAAGATCTTTGTGTAGATGACACACATAATGAGTATTGTGAGGATCAACAAAACTAGGTGATTGTTACATAAAAACAAGTTATTGTAAATTGATATAAAGAAAAGTATTATTAACATCAAGTTGACTAACGAACTAGTTTTTAGCTAAGGCAAGTGTAAGAATGAGACAAATGGTGGTTAGTTTGACAACTGAACTAAATGTGTCAATGCAATCAAGATCAGGTGATTGATGATAGCCTTTAGCTACTAAATGGGCTTTATAACAGTCTAGGGAACTCTAATAATTAAGGTTTGTATGGAATACCCATTTATAGTCAACAATAGGATGGGGAATAAGGTATCAAGTATTGTCGTGACGAAGAGCTTTGAACTCATAAAACATGGCTTATCTCCAATAAGAAATTTTATTTTTTTGAGTGAAAAAAGCAAGGATTAGAACAAAAGATGAAGGGACACTGGTGTTGTAAGTAATATGGTCAGGAAAAGTTTTTAAAAGTCGAGTATTGTGAGTGATCATTAGATGAGAAGAGGAGGTTGATACTTGAGGAATAAGAGGAATAGGTAGGGAAGAGGATACATAAGGTACGGGTGAGGCAGAAACTTAAGATAATAAGAAACATTTTTCTAGAAGGAAGTGTTATCAAATTTTTTCATTTACCTTATAAGAATGATCATGGAAAATTGACCAGAAGATCTGGATTTTGAAAGGGTTATAGTTCAATTTTAGCATTTTTGATTATTGAAACTTTATGATTTTATTGAATTTGGATTGAATGGAAAATTGGTTTGTTATAGGAAACCAAGAAAACACTATCCAAGTGCAAGAGGAAAAACAACATTGAACTTGGATTTTTAAGCAAAATTAGGTGGGTAATATATTTATAGTTGTTGTGTAATATGGGCAAATTGTCTTGCTTGTATGTTGTGTGTTAAATTGCTTGTTTTGAATTATGACAATTGTTGAAAATGAATTGTGATTATGATCATGTTATGCCTTGAAAAATGACATGGAATTTTATCTAAATGAAAAAAAGGAAAAAGCATGAAGAGCATGAAAAGTATGAATGTGTGTGAAATGAGTTAAGCATTGAAATTTGATTGTGTTTGGCAAGAGAGGAACGTTTCATTAGTCACGTGCACGTTGACCTATAACCTTTTCCCGACTGCCCATTTACGGCCACGAGATCCTAAGAAATTGGACTCATTTTGCTCACGGCGTAAACTTCGGTTTCTCTGTATCATTCCACAGAACTCTCGAGTCATTTGTTGTGCATTTCATCATTAATTTATTAAGCACGATGCATAATTGAGCGTTATGTTTTGATGGATAATTACATGATATGTTCTAGGTGATGATGTTAACTATGAGTTGTGAGTTTGAATTGTTGAGTATTGAATTGCTAGATATATATGTACTTATGTTTGAATGTGTGGCTCGTTTTCGGTGACTATAAATATATTAGCCATTGAGATGTGTAGCTCACTGCACTATTTCCTCCTCAGGTGCAGAACGAGAAGGTTAGCGATCCTTGCAAGATATCGAAAACTTCAAGATAGTTTGAGACTTTTGTACTAAGTTAGTGACTTTTTGGATAGCTTTATAGGCATGTCAATATTGACCATCATTTTGTATTTTGGATTTAAGATGGTGATGGGTATTTTGATTTGTAATGAAAGCTTGTTTAAACATTTACTTTGTTTAGAAATGAGATTAAGAATTGGAGAAAGTTCTTTGTGCATGTTCTTATTTATATCTTGGTATGGTTTATTGTGGTTAGAATTGTATGAATGAGTGTATATGTGTTTAGAATATTGGTATTGTTGAATGTGCTTTAAAATTTTGAGTTTGGTGTTGGGTTCATGGGTTTTGGAATTTAAGGTTTCGCCGCGACGAAGTTAGATGGTCGCTGCAGTGATCCTCTCCAAAGGGTGTTTATACGTTGAATTTTGTGACTTTGCCGCAGCAAGGCCTGACTCTCACCACGGTGAAATTTTCCCGAAGGGTTCTCTTGTTAAACTTTAGGAGTTCGCCGTGGAGAAGCCAATAGTTGGCTGCGGTGAACTTTTCCCAAAAGATCTATAGAGAAAACTCCATGAGTTCACCGCAGCGAACTCTCCTTTGTTACCACGTTGAGATTTCTTATAAATCCAATGCTATCCACTTCCCCTTCGTACCATCCTTACCCTTCTGCTCTGAATTGAATCTCAAGATTAGTCTTAGGATCGAGTCCTGCACCCAACATGTTTGGTATCAGAGCAATAGTTGGACTCCAAAAATGGGGTCCAACATATATTATAAGCTCTAAGGTTGTTATATATAGGTTTCAACTAAGATCCCATTCCCCCCCCGCGGGACTCGAATGCCTTAGTGAATAAGTCAGCAAATTGATCTTCTGACTTGACATATGGTGTCTCAATCTGTAATAACCCACTCTCGCAAGACACGTACCTAACATCCTGAGTGATATCTGAATATGTATCCCACAAAAATGGCATGTTAGAATAGTAAACAATCGAAACTCATTGCAAATTTTCTTAAGCAATGTTCGCACATGCAGAAAATTGATAATCAAATTCGGCCCAATTTTTATATATAAAACATTTTCAGTCATAAGAATTGCAATCATTATTTAACTTATCAGAGTTTCAATAGACACTTAGGCCCATCACAAAAACGAAACACTTGTAGTCATCATAATAGTACATTATAAGATCATTTTCATACATAATGAATAACACTTATGATTACACTTTTGATACAACATAAAGAAGCGCATATACAAGCGCGAACTAATCCCAACCTGGAACTCTTACTCAGATATAGTGGCTAACTCCAATTTGCATATCTGGATATCTTTATTAAACTTGGAAAGTCACGTTGCAATTTTTGATGCATTTTGCGAACTCAGTTGAGTAATTATCATCGATAGTTCACTCATGTAACAAATACAATCATCATAAGTCACACAGTTCATTCAATCTATCATTTCATTACAGCTTTACAAATCATTCAATGAATTACAATATCATTTAATTAAAGCTTTGCAAATCATTCAATGAATTACAATAATATTCGAATGTTATATGCATGAGACTCACATTCATTTTTATATTAATGTGACCGTGTGCTTCTACAATATCTCAAATCATTGGGCTCAGTTAGTCAGTTTGTCCCTTATCCATTACGGATATAGGGCTCATTGATCACAGTGAGCCACAGGCTCAAACTACATATGCGAGAGCTTAAAGCTCTTATCAGTAACAGTATCAATAGCAACATCAGTCACAATTCCTTTATATTACATACATTGGAATGAAATGCATTTCACGATTCAATAATCAAATTTATTCACTTTCTTTTGCAAATATTATGACAGTTTAACAGTCACAATATCAGTCACAGTAACAATTCACAATAGTAGTAGTCATAGAACTAGGTTTAGCATTCAACTTTTCAATTGAGAATCAGAAATTCATTTAGGCAGTCGCATTAACATTCAATTAGCACTTCCAATATCATTTTCATATATCAAAAATGCCTCAGACAAATATTGTCTGGAATCCAGTACACAATCAACACAATTCAGTACAGTTCAATAAGATAGCAATACAGTTCAGTATAGTTCAGTAATATACAAAACAAGTAAAGTGAGACCATCTTAGGTTACTCACAGTTGCTCCTTTAAGCTTATTACCTTGCCGTTTTGACAATATATAGAAGCAATTGCTCTAGTTGCTCGTTTATGTGTAGAAAAAACAATTTCATATTACTAGAGCGCTTATAATAAACACATGTATCAATGTTTCATGTATCATACATGTTTGATGACAAATTCTCGAGTATATTTATGTCATACATTAATGTACATATTAATTGTACTCCAATTGTACTAAAACTCAATCATTCATTCTCTATTTCAATTATTTCTAAAAACATTCCATTATGATCAAATGTGTATGATAAATAAGATCCAGAAAATGAAGGATTTAAATAACACTTCCTTCTAGACAATTGTTCCTTTGTGTCTTAGGTTGCTATTGACACTAAGATCATTCAATTTGATTCAATATACTAAAAGTTATACTCCAAATATGTTAGTCTATTCTTAAGCTATAACATAACTCATAACTCAACTTCATAATAGATTTTGGAATTTTTAAAACTAGAATTACAATTTGACTTCTTCAAAAAAAATTGTAGATTTATGGTAGTAGTTTCATTTGAACTAAGAATAAACTCATTTGGAACTCTATAGACCAAAATATAATCAAAATACTGAAGTATGTGCAGTAAAATATTCCAATTCATACTATTGCAACAGATTCCCTTACTTTCATTCGATCAATATTTTTCAAACCAATTTAGAATGCTACCAATTTTTATGGAGAGTAGAACAATGTGTTATGGGTCTATTGGTTCAAAAATCAAGTCATTTGGATGCCTAGAGAAGGAGTTATGATCAAAAGAAATAAGATTATTCTGTGTAAAAGAAACTCTCATATACACGATCGTGCTTACTTTAATCATTCAAAAACAGTCTATTTTTTTCCTCTCATCTCACAATCATAACTTTTATTCTCATTAATAACCCACAATATTTAGTCATGGGTGTGCAATTGTGCATGCAACGGTTGTGCACTTTCACTCTCAGACCAATTTCTTTTTCTTGTTTTTAGTCCTTTTCACTACTTTGTTCATTCCTAAACATATATCCTATCTTTCTACTCCAATACAAACTCACAACAAGTCATATGCAAGCTAACCGAAACCTCACACAAGCTTTCTCTTACTACTATGTTCATCCTTTCTCTCTCTGCTGTGTTTTTATCTTTTCGGATGTTCACAACTTCACAACACTCAATAAACTCATATTTCATTCTAGATACACTTAACAAATTCAGTTCCTCATTTAAGTCATTCATTGTATTTATTCACCAAAACTATACTGCTTAAACTTCTCATGCGTGAATATATATTAACATCGTAAAACATCATCAGAGTTACTTACATGATTCAGTAATATTGCCAATGGAGAGAACAGATCGCTACAACTTGATGCTCAGTGTTTGGTAAAACCAGAAGTAGATTTTATAACAATATTACTCTTGATGAATAACAATGAAAGAGAGCTTAGTTGCAAGAAAACAACATCTAAAACACGTATCTACGTGTCCTCTTGCATGGATTAACATTTGTCACCATTTTATACTACCACAGTCACACATGCACATAGGCTATTTGTCATTAATTAAATCAGTCCACGTTTCACATTATCAAAAATTCTGAAATAATACTAATAGTCTCCAATTAAATCTTTAATGCAAGGAATTCACAATTCACAATTTAATCGCCTTAATAAGTCAATTATACCCGAAAATATCAATGAATACATGAATAATTATTTTAAATATGTCAATAATAAATATTCACATGTGTGTGAAAATACAATGATGCATGAGCATGCAATGCACTCTATATTACATTTAGTTGACAATTCTGGGCTCTAACCCTGAACATGGGATGTTAAAATTCTCCCCTCTTTTAAGAAATTTCACCCTCGAAATTTTTACCTGATTGACAAAACAGGTGGAGATATTGTTTTTTCATATGCTCTTCAGTTTCTCATAATGCTTCATCACTCAAATAATTTCTTCCACTTGACTATAGTCAATGGAATCATTTGATTTTCTAGTCGCTTATTCAGGTATCATACTATCTTAACTATTTCTGCAATGAGGTCATATTATCTCATGTTATTTTTCAATTTTCCAATTAACTTCTTTCCTTGAATGATTTTCTCAATTCATTCAATTTCCTTTGTTTTCACATTGACTTATTCAATGTCTTTTCATTCATACTAGTTCGCATATCTCAATTTGTTTACAATATAAATTTTTCGTGTTGGAAACACATTCATCAAATCTAATTTGTATCTCCTAAGCATATTTGCATATAGTGTGAACTTAAGTTTTCCTCATATTAACAATAGTATCACCTGAAATTTAAGAATCCAATTACCTAGTCGAATACTTTACATCGACAAGCTACATCTACTCTCTGTAGCACATTCAACCTGTTACACTTGAGTTTCCATTAGGAATAAGACTCCAATATTCGCTCTTGATTCATATCTTATTCATTTCTGATTCGTTCCTTCATCGATCATTCTTGAAATAAACCATTTGGTTTGCTTAACTAAATTCGAGAAATTCTTTTTTGAAAGAAAATTTCTTACTATCGTCATCCATACTATTCATGTAACTGTTTATCAATCAAATGTTTTCACCATTGCTAATCAGCCATATATAATACTGATCAATTTATGTCATAATATAGATTATTAGAATTATATTTTTGAAAAGGTTCAATAATGCAATTAATAAAGTTATTTACTCTTATATCTTGGTATATATATTATCTAGATCATTTCAACTTATCTATAATTATAGATATGATAATTCACCAATTACTAACCTTTGCTAATGACACCTGGATTTCAATTGATGCTAAACAACATTTTTAATTTTTTTGTGTTAGTCACGATCAGGGTGATCCTTTTCACAATTGTGACAAAACCAAATAATCTTAATACATCATCCATAGTAACATCATTAATGATCTTAATTTATCCTAAATTGATCACTGAAAGCACTTTCATGTATTATTCTAATTCATCTTTACTTTAAATTGTGGGAATTATAACTAACAATTATTCAGTAAGCCATAGATTGCTTCTTACATCATTTCCAAACATATAGTACATATGTACTCATCATTCCCACTTGTTATGGTAATCCCATTATCAGATATATACTCATAATACCAAATCAACTTAACTTTAACGGCTTTTACGCATATCACTATAATCATCTCACCTTTCAATTACCATTATATTGTCATACATATGGTTGTTCGCAATCAATTCAGAATTATAGTTTCATAATTCTCTTAAAATTATGATCTTAATTTCACAAAGCACATTTACCAACAATTGTTTCACGTCTAAGTTTAACCTCTGAAGGTCATAGTAAATTTTATTTTCTTTCAACTTGGCTTGTACACTTTAAATCTCATCACTTATGTTTATATCACTTCTTCCTTTAATCATTCCATGACAATACATTCATCTCTATATCACATTTGGGGATACATCACCATACTATAATATTGATGTCGTATTCCATAATACATCCACCAACACAAATGCGCTAAATCTTTATCTGTCATATCTAACCATATACAATTTCTCATTTCTGATTGTTTACAATTTTTTTCAAACTTTATTGATTTGTATATTTATAATGTCTCCAAGCTCTCAAAGCAATGGCTATTTTAGTACATCTCAAATCTTGTATCAAATACTCAACTCATGTTATAACCAAATCAATCATAACTAAATTTGGGCTCTGATACCAAAATGTAACACCCTACTCTTGCAAGACATGTACCCGACATCCTGAGTGATATCCGAATACGTATCCCACAATAATGACATGTTAGAATAGTAAACAAACGAAACTCATTGCAAATTTTCTTAAACAATGTTCACAAATGCAAAAAATTGATAATCAAATTCGACCCCATTTTTATTTATAAAACATTTTCAATCACAAGAATTACAATCATTATTTAACTCGTCAGAGTTTCAATAGACACTTGGGCGCATTACAGAAACGAAACACTTGTAGTCATCATAACAGTACATTGCAAGATCACTTTCATACATAATGAATAACACTTATGACTACACTTTTGATACAACATAATGAAGTGCATATGCAGTGTGAATTGATCTTGACCTATAACTCTTACTCAGATATAGTGGCTAACTCCAATTTGCCTATCTGAAGATCTTTATTAAACCTGAAATTTTTAAAGAGATTTGTGATCTCAGTTGAGCAACCATCCTCGATGGTTCACTCATGTAACAAATTCCATCATCATAAATCACATAGTTCATTCAATCTTTCATTATAGCTTTACAAATCAGTTAATGAATTACAATATCATTTCATTACAGCTTTGCAAATCATTCGATGAATTACAATCATATGCGAATGCTATATGTATGAGACTCACATTCTTTTTTATATTGTTGTTACTTCGTACTTTTACAATATCTCGAATCATCAGGTTCAGTCTGTCTGTCTGTCCCTTATCCATTATGGATATAGGGCTCATCGATCACAATGAACCATACGCTCAAAGCACATATGTGAGAGCTTAAAGCTCTTATCAGTAACAGTATCAGTAGCAACATCAGTCACAACTCCTTTATATTACATGCATTGGAATGAAATGCATATCACGATTTAGTAATCACATTCAATCACTTTCTTTTGCAAATATTATGACAGTTTGACAGTCATAGTAATAATTCACAATAGTAGTAGTCATCAGACTAGGTCCGGCATTTAACTTTTCTGTTGAAAATCATAAATTCATTTAGGTGGTTGCATTAACATTCAATTAGCACTTCCAATATCATTTTCATGTATCAAAAATGCCTTGGATAAATATTATTCAGAATCCAGTTCACAATCAGTATAATTCAGTACAATTCAATAAGATAGCAATACAGTTTAGTACAGTTCAGTAATATACAAATAAAGTAAAGTGATATCATCTTAGGCTATCACAGTTGCTCCCTTAAGCTTATTGCCTGGTCTTTCTGACAATATCTGAAAGCAATTGCTTGTTTATTTGCAATAAAAACAATACATATTACTAGTGCGCTTGTGTAATAGAATAAATATATGTATTATGCATGTTCAATGACAAATTCTCAGGTATATTTTTGTCATACAGTAATGTACATATTAATTGTACTCCAATTGTACCAAAACTCAATCAGTCATTCTCTATTTCAACTGTTTCTGAAAACATTCCATTCTGGTCATACTATTCCGACAGATTCCCTTACTTTCATTCAATCAATATTTTTCAAATCAATTAGAAAAGATACCAATTTTTATCCAGAGGTAGAACAATGTTCTATGAGTCTATTGGTTCAAGAATCAAGTCATTTGGAAGTCTAGAGAAGGAGTTATGATCAAAAGAAGTAAGACTGTTGAGTGTAAAAGAAACCCTCGGATGCACGATCGTGCTCTCACCTCCTTCACAAAAGTCACCCTGGTGCTTTTAATCATTCAAACACAATCTATTTCTTTTCCTCTCATCTCACGATTGTAACTTTTATTCTCATTAATAACCCACAATATTTTGTCATTGGTGTGCAATTCTCATGCACACTCGTGCGTGCGTGCAAGGGTTGTGCACTTTCACTCTCAGACCAATTTCTTTTTCTTGTTTTTTAGTCCTTTTCACTACTTTGTTCACTCCTAAACATATATCCTATCTTTCTACTCCAATACAAACTCACAACAAGTCATATGCAAGTTAACCGAAACCTCACACAAGCTTTCTCTCACTATTGTGTTCATCCTTTCTCTCTCTACTGTGTTTTTATCTTTTCAGCAGTTCACAACTTCGTAACACTCAATAAACTCAAATTTCATTCCAGATACAGTTAACAAATTCAGTTTCTCATTTAATTCATTCAGTGTATTTATTCACCAAAACTATACTGCTTAAACTTCTCATGCATATATATATATTAACACCGCAAAATATCATCAGAGTTATGTACATGATTCAGTAATATTGCCAACGGAGAGAATAGATCGCTACAACTTGATGCTCGGTGTTTGGTAAAACTAGAAGTAGATTTGACAACAATATTACTCTCGATGAATAACTACGAGAGAGGGCTTAGCTTCAAAAAAACAACATCTAAAACACGTTTCTCGTGTCCTCTTGCATGGTTTAACATTTGTCACTATTTTATACTGCCATGTGTCACGCATGCACATAAGCTATTTGTCATCAATTAAATCAGTCCATGTTTCACACTACCAAAAATTCTAAGATAATACTAATAGTCTCCAATTAAATCTTTAACGTAAACAATTCACAATTCACAATTTAATCACCTTAATCAGTTAATTATACCTGAAAAATTTCAATGAATGCATGAACAGTTATTTTAAATATGTAAATAATAAATATTCACATGTATGTGAATATATAATGATGCATGAGCATGCAATGAACTCTACATTACACTCAGTTCACAATTCTAGAGTCTAGCCCCGAATATGGGATGTTACACAATCAATCCTTCTTGAAGCTTTTCATGAACAAAGTGACAATCCACCTCAATATATTTGATTCTCTCATGACTAGTTTGAGGCAATATGAATGACTACATAATTATCACACATCAACTTCATTAGATTGAAGTGCTCGAAACCAAGTTCTCCAAAAAGATGTTTCAACCAAATCAACTCACATTTAGTATACACCATGGCCTTGTACTCAAACTCAACACTAGAATATGCAACAACTGATTGCTTTTTACTTTTCCATAACACCATGTTTCCATCTAAAATTACATAGTAGCCTTAGGTAGATTTTCAATCATAAGAGCCTACCTAATCTACATCTATATACCCTTGAATCTGAATGTGTCCATGATTTTGGTAAAGAAGACCTTGCCCTGGAGAACCTTTCAAATATTTCAAAATTCTAATAATTGCATCCTAATAACTAGTTTGCAGAGATCCTATAAACTAAATCACTAAATTTGTAGTAAATGAGATATTTGGATGAGTAACAGTTAAATGATTTAGTTTACCAACAAGTCTTCAATACTTTTTTGGATCTTCTAACTGCTCTCCTTTATCAACATTTAGTTTTACATTTGGTTCCATGGGGCTATCAATTGGTTTTGTTTCCAACAAGCTTGTTTCCTCTAAAAGATCAAGGACATACTTTCTTTGAGATAGATAAATCCCTATCAGCGACCTTGGTTTATAGGAATCACTTTAAAGACTATATTCCTACTTTATCATCTCTAGTAATAATAATAACATCAATATAAATGATTAAAATAATTTTACAAGCCTCAAAGTGACGATACAACACAGAGTGATCCACACCATATCGGTACATACCAAACTCCATAACCATTATACTCCCCCAAAACTAAGCTCTTGGCGATTGTTTTAGACTATATACGATACACTGGATTAGTCCCCCCTTAGTAACAAGGCCTGGTAGTTGTTCTATAAAAATAGTCTCTTGAATATCAACATGAAGGAAAGAATTTTTTACATCGAGTTGATGAAGATGGCAATTATGGGTGGCTATCAATAGAATGAAAATATGAATAGATGTCAATTTGTCTACATGAGAAAAAGTTTTAGTATAATTATACCATATGCCCGTGTATAACCCTTAGCTATTAAGTGAGCTTTTAAACAATTAATCATGCCATTAGAATTGACCTTAACATTGACCACCCAACAAAAACCTATAATTGTCTAACCATATAGAAGAGTAACTAAGTCCTATGTATTATTATCTTGCAACGCCATCTCTTCTTTGATGGCATGTTTCCATCCAGGATGAAGAAAAAGACTTAGGTACATGTATCAAAGACAAATTGGATACAAAAGTAGTATATATCAATGATAATGAGTTATAAGAAACAAAGTTTAAAATAAGGTGACATGTACAAGACCTTCATACTTTACAGAGAGCAATGAGCCAATCAAGATCATTATATGATAAAGTTGAAGACGAAGAAGACAATAGTGACAAGCGTGAATCATCTGGTTGTACTTTATGATTAGAGCATTGAGTATAAGATAAACATTCCAAAGGAGTAGGATTAGTGTCAGGAGCAATATAATTAGGAGTTATTTGGGAAGGAACAAAAGAAATTGGTAGACACTCATCAATGTGAGTAGAGACAAACTGAGTATTAGAAAAGTACGGTGAGTCTTCAAAGAATGTAACATCAGTAGACACAAAAAATCGATTTAACGATGGGCTGAAAATGAGAGTACCCAAGAAAAATGCACTTTATAATTTGTGGATCTAATTTATCTATGTTAGGTTGAAGAAACAAACACAACTGAATACTCGAAGATTAATGGGAAAAGGTTCCTGATAAGGAACGAGAATTGAGAATAGAGTTCGATTGATGAAAACATGCAGAGGCTTTTCATTATCAGAGGCAAGTAAAGGAACGATATGGTTAAAGTTAGTTATTTTACCTAAAATATGATCAGTGGCACTAGAATCTATTACCTATGATTGTTTTCTAATGATAGATGAATAACAGGAGGTTAGGTTACCTTGATGAGCCACAAATTCCATAAAGGAAGACCATGTCTATTAAGTTGACTAATACTACAAATACTTAGTATACTCATCCTAAGATAGAGTAATAAATGATTGTGAAGCTATAGTTGAAGAATGTTCTTCAAGAGATGTAATATATACGACTCACAAATGGGGATATTTATCCTAACAAGACTTTTCATCATGTCCACCTTTAACATAATATGTGCAATGGAGTCGTAAGCCTCTGCCACCTCCTCCTCTACCACCATAACCATCACATCCTCCTTGACTTCTCCCATGACTTCCTTTGACTTGTGAACTAGATTGTACTGATGGTGCAAACCTATCAGAGTTATTCTCTAACGGATTTGCCTTAGTCATAGAGTAAGAGAGTCTAGAATATACTTCAAATAAAGATGGAAAGTCTTTTGCTCCCAAGATTTGTGCTAGCACAAGCTCAAACTTGGGTTTCAATTCAACCAAAAACATTATAGTCATCAACTGCTCTTTTTGAATCTGTATCTCATTAATATCATAAGTGATCGGTAGTAGAGAATTCAACTCCTCAAATGGACATTTCACTATCCCAAAGTATTCAATCAAGCTTCCCTCATATTTAGACTAAATAACTCAATAGAAATATCATTTATACGAAGTATATTACTAGAGTAAAAAAGCTTAGCATATTCCCAAACTTGCTTACAAGTGGTAACATGAGAGAATATGACTAAGATTTCAGGTTCCAAATAATTGAAAAGAATAGGTAGTAATTGTGCATCATCAGTTTGCCAATTTTCTAGTATTTTCTAATCAATTGGGGGATCATAGGACAACTTTCTCTTACCTCTAAAGAATAATTCTACAATCTTAGACCAAAATGAATAGTTATTACTATTTAAACATCCTTTGGTGATTCACAAAGTTGAGGAACCCATTGTTGGAAAACTTGTCAAGGATTTACTACTAGAATCTAATATCTCTAAAGTATAATTGATGAATTTCATAGCCAAACAGACACTAGTAACACTTCTGACAATGTTCCAAAATGTATAAAAGACTTTACTACTCAAAATACCCATGTTTTGGTTAGTTTTGACATAAAACAAGACCAGAACTCCATTCAGGATGAAGAGGTGAGTTGACCCATCAAGCTGCCATCGCCCATGGTCTAAAGTTGTGCCCAAATATCCTTAGTGAAGCTACATCCAAACAAAAAATGCTATTAACTTTCTAAATCTATTTTGCATAATTCATAGTTTGCTGAGTAAATTTGGAACTTTGGTCTATCTTTAGTGAGTAGCCCCCGATTCATACCCAACTAGCAGATAAAGGCATGAGCTAGTTTGATTTCTAAATCCCATGCTAGCTTTTCCCAGCCTCTTCTTAAATTCTGATCCTGCTGCAACATGGCCTTGCAAGCATTAGTGCTTAATAACTTAGAATTTTCAACTATCCATTGAGTTTTATCGTCTTCACCTTCCTAACATCTAGGCATTTGCTTCGGTAACATGTTTTAGTATCTGCTGCTAATATATGACCAAACCCATTGATTACCTCTTATAAATTTTGTAACATCCCATCACCGATGGGAAGGCTAAAGTGGTAAATTTGGATCGGTTTGTGAGTGTGTATTTTGCATGCATAAATTGGCCTCTATATGGATATGATTGCACATTTGGCAAATACACATGATTGTACATGCACTCGTGACAATTCCCAGCTTATGTGTCTTTGTGAAAAAATGTGAACTTTGTGTTTGAAAAATTGAATGGTAGTGATTTATGGGTTTCCTACATAAAATTTCGAAGTGGGTACCGATGAGATTTCTGGTACTGAGAATGACTGTCCAATTGGTACTCAAATTAAAGACATGACTTAGGAATTTTGTTTTAGTATGAGCCATTGAAATTTGGAGAAATTTATGAAAAAATCAAAGTGAATAAATTGATTGAATTGGAAATTGATAGGTATGAAAGTGCGTGATTTTGAGAAAATTGAATTTCAATTCAGTCCCTAAGAGTTGGAATTTTCGAAATTGAAATAGTGAGGTTAAAAGAATATGTAAGGGCAATTTGGGTATGATACTTAAGATTATAAGTCTTAAGGTTTAAGGAAGGGGCAAAATGGACTTTTCACTTTAAGTAAG
>JANKYF010000009.1:37698045-37708419 GCA_029829435.1 Erythroxylum hondense
TCCTAAAACTAGACAATTCAGGTCTCAGCCAAAGCGGGCTAAGACCATGCCAATTATCAAACCAGAAGCTAACACTTTCACCATGCCCTAGCTGCCATTGTATGCAAGGGTAAATCAACTCACGGGTTTGCAACAAACTCTTAAAGATCCATGAATACTCCAACCTCGAGGGAAGTTGCCAAAAACTTTGTCCGTTGAGGCGAAAAGTTTGGACCCATTTTACCCACAGTGCTTCCCTATCCGCAAAAAGCCTCCAAATACGCTTCATCATCAACACCCTTTGCATCTGAGTGACTGATATGATTCCCAATCCCCCTTGATTTTTAGGCACCACAATGTCATTCCATCGGACTTTAGCCCCTTTACAAACACCATGCTTACCCGTCCATAGGAACGCTTTCAAAATCCGATCCATCTCCTTGATAACTTTTTTCGGGATTACAACATGAGCCGCCCAATGGATATGCATGCTGTTCAAAACTGCAACAATTAAAGTAACCCTCGCAGCAAACGAAAGAAATCTATTCTGCCAGGCGTTAATGCGCTTCCTCAATCTATCTAACAGTGGAAGAAAGTCTGGATACTTCGGTTTACCCGGTGTGATCGGCACTCCTAGATATTTGAACGGTTGAGTTTGGAGAGGTAATCCCGCTAAGTTACTAAGATGATCCGAATTAACTACATCAGACGAAACATAAATTCCACTCTTCAAAACATTCATTCTCATGCCCGACCACCGTGAAAAGGTATCTAACAAATTAAGCATCCTACTAATCACCTGAGGGTCAGCTTTACAAAGCAAAATCACATCATCAGCATATAAAAGATGAGACATCTGTACCTCCCGACAACGATGGTGATATTGGAATAGCCCATTGCATTGTGTTAATTTACACAACAGCCTAGACAAACCTTCCATAGCTAAAGTGAACATATAAGGGGAAAGGGGGTCCCCTTGTCGGATCCCTCTTTGAATCCTGAAAGGCTTAGTCGGTACTCCATTGACCAAGACACTGAGTGAGGGTGTGTGTATACATTGCTCAACCCATCTGCAAAACAAAGGCGGAAGACCTATCCCAATCATACATTCCGAAAGATATCCCCACCCAATAGTGTCATATGCTTTGAACAAATCAATCTTCATAGCATAACTATCTATCCTCTTACCAGAATTGTACTCCCCCATCAATTCCTGTAGCAACAAAATATGGTCCCCAATGCTGCGCGAAGGAAGAAACGCTCCTTGAGCACCACTGACAATTTCAGACAAAATACCCTTCAGCCGATCGGCCAGAAGAGACGCAATCACCTTGTAGACCGTATTGCAACAAGAAATCGGCCGGAAATCTGAAACTCGATCAAGTCTCTCCTTTTTAGGAATGAGACAAATGTAAGTGGCATTAATCTCCTTTAGCATTTTCCCTGAAGAAAAGAACTCTAAGACCGCTTCCGTGAAAAGTTGCCCCGTAATATTCCAGGTTTGCTGAAAGAAACCAGCCGAAAACCCATCTGGCCCCGGGGATTTGGAACTATGCAACCGAAATAGAGCCTCCTTAACTTGAAGGGCAGTAAAAGGGGCAGATAGCAATTCCAAGCGATCCCAACACTAGTACCCATAAGCCGAACAAAGAACTCCATAACCCAGGTGACAACAGCTTCCTGACCCCTCACCATCTGACCATTCTCATCTATAAGATCCGTAATGGTGTTAATGTTTCGACGACCCAAAATGGCCGCATGAAAAAATTTGGTGTTGCAATCACCTTCCTTAAGCCACGTTTGTCTTGATTTCTGATGGGCAATAGAATCGCTCAGCTTAAGCGCCTCCTGATATTGATGTAAGCTCTCAACCTCAAGAGCTCGAAGTTGTTCATGCTGGGGGTCAAGGTAGCACTTCTCCTGGACTACAACCAACCGCCTACCCAACTCCTGAACATCCCGATTATAACTGATACTAAACCTCTTGATTGCTGACTTGGCCAATCTCAACTTCTGCATCAACTGAAACGCTTTAAACCCCTGAACCTCCGTCCTCCAAACCTGCCCCAACAGTTCCATAAAACCCTCCACCCTAAGTAGACCATTAAAGAATCGAAAGGGAGCCCCAAATCTACGGCAACCATTAGAATGCTAAACAATGATAGGCGAGTGATCTGAACAACTAGGTTCTCCAAACACCGCGGAGTCATTCGGAAAAGTGCGTAATCACTGCTGATTAACCAAAGCCCTATCCAATTTTTTCCGAATGAATAAGTTACCTTTCTGTTTATTTTCCCACGTGAACCACCTGCCACTACCTCTAAGATCAAGGAGAGCCGTATGCCTAATAAAGTGTTGAAGCTCTCGACCTGTACCGCCATGAAAAACCACCCCACCTTCAACCTCCGATGAATTAAGACAACAATTGAAATCCCCAGCAACTAGCCAAGGATCCTGAAGACCAAGCTGGAAATCCTATAGTTCTCTCCATAAGACATCCCGTTGGAATGCAAAATTTGAGGCATAAACTAAAGTTACCAAAACCCTACCCTGTCTAAAGATTGTACACTGCAAATGTATAAACTGGTCTCCCATCTTGAGTACTTGGACAGCCACTTTCTGCTCATTATACCAACACATAATCCTCCCATTATAATGGTGGGCATGGTTGGAGATGAAGCTCCAATGAGGCCCTAAAAAACCTAAATCCCTACGCTCCGACGGATCTTTTATTTTCGTTTGAAGTAATCCTACCAAACAGGGATGAGAATTAGCCACCAACTGCTTAACCATCAACTTCTTGTGGGGAGCGTTCAACCCCCTCGTATTCCAAATTAAAAACGTCATATTAAAAAAGGCACTCCGGGGACATTACCCCTTTGCGCTTTTTTTTCTTGGTTTTCTTCTTCACAATAGTATTCTTAACTATTTCACCTGAAGGAGGACTGAGCTCCAGCGGTTGCTCACTCACCGTCCCAACGCAGGAACGAGGATCAGCCATAATGTCTCCCACCTGCTGACTTACACTCACCTCTCGAGCTCCACTGGCACCACTAACCAAGATCTCTCCCACTATGAAAGGGGTCTGCTCTCGAGGAGGAGTAGCGCAACTACTAACCCCCTGACCCACCTCTACCACAAGTCCAGTTTTCAGATCATCAGCAGCCGGAGACTGAGAAGGAGAGCTACACAAAAGTGGCTGCTGACTAGGCGTAGCCTCACCCACATTGGCAAGCTGTTCGACCTGCCCGCCCGGCCTCAAATCAGCGCTCCCTTCCACCAAACACTGGCTGTCCTGAACTTGAACCTGCCCCTCCGGGCTCCTGTCAACCCGATCCAAATCATCAAACCAACCAGTTTTAAAAACTCTCCCCGTGGCAACCCACTTACGTCCAACCGCTTTTGGCTTCCACGGATAAGAAACCGCAATACTATCACACAGTATCTCCCCAAACTCATCAAGTCGTTTAATTGACAAACTATCAGGCAACGCAATATCCTTAGGAACCTCAATACAAATCTTAGCATAGCCTATGCGGTCCATCGCCGCTGTCTGAGAATCCATACAAAGTGGCTTACCTATGCCACTAGCCAAATGGCTCAAACCATCAACTGTCCAATACTCCATTGGTAAATCATGAAACTGGACCCAAAGAGGAATAGCCTCAATGGCCCCCCTGTCAATACCCATACCAGGTCTCCATTGCTGAAGAAACAAGGGTTGATCCCCAATATGCCATGGCCCTTGCTCCAGAATTTCGCCTAGGTTAGAGCTCGGAGCAAACTTGAAAAGCACTGACCCATCTCCCTTAAGCATGGCCTTTTCAAAGCCTTTTTTCCCCCATCGCCCTCGTGCCCACGCACTGACCACCGGAAAAGCAACTCTTTTAGACCAGAAGAAGCCCACCAACGCATTGGACCAAGCACGAGCCCCTGCCTGGAGCAGCTCTACCGGAGGGGACACTATCCCGTCCTGCATCACATTAGGGTAGTAACGAAGTTTCCCAACATTCTTCGATTTAGCCACCACTTTGCTCCAAGATCCACGACCCACCGGCGATTGAACACGGAGCAAACCTTCCTCGCCCTCTACCGGCGCCGGTAAGTCAGCCTTATCCACCACCGACGGCAAAGGCGGAAAAGCGCCCACCGCCATCGACGTTTCGCGGCCCACTGACAAGGGACCACAGATCTCACCTTCCTCCACCACAATCGACACCGGAAGACCAGCCTTAGCCACCTCCGATGACAAATGGGGAAAAGCTCCCCCCGCCATCGACGGGTCTCCCAGCAGAGGAGAACTTCAAGGGTCCGAAGAAGGACCCCGGAAAAGACAGAAAACACGATGGTCAAAGGACAAGGATAGGGCAGTCAAAAGGAAAACAAGGGTCAAAAGGTAAAAGCAAAAAGGGGCGGGAAAAGAGAGGATGAGAGAGGGCAGAGAACATAGACCGTTAATGCTTTCGAAAATTCTTGAGGAGGTTATTTACTTCTGTTATGCTTCCACTTTGCAACAACAAAGAACTAAGTTTGATTCACGATCTAGAAAATGTATGTTTCTTGGATATAAGACAGGTACAAAGGGTTATATTGTTCAAGACTTATCTAATTCTGAAATATTTGTGTCCAGAAATGTTGCATTTTTTGAACACATTTTTCCTTTACAAAATTCTGGTGAATCAGGTTCTGTTTCTTTCCCTTCATTTTTATTACCTAGTACTACTTTATATAATGATGATGTGCTCCCTAATTTGTCTTTTTCAGTCCCTCCTCCCAATACTGATTCTGTTCCAACTCACACACTTCCACAGTCTACTTCCCCTCCAGCTCCACCCTTATCACCACAGGCCATTTCTTCTAACACTTCTTTTCCACAAATCAATCATCCTATTCCCTCACGCAGATCTACAAGATCTTCAAAACCACCTAGTTATCTTCAGAATTACCACTGTAACTTGATCACTTCAGATAACAACAGCCCATAATCTATCCCTCACCCTCTTTCCTCTATTATCACATATGATAACCTTTCTGAAAACTACAAACACTTTGCCCTGTCTATCACCACAGAAATAGAGCCTAAAACCTACTCTCAGGCTGTGAAAAAGGAGTGTTGGAGAAATTCATGCTATGAAGCAAGAATTGCAAGAACTAGAATTAACCAACACTTGGCAATTAGTTGACTTACCACAAGGCAAACAACCCATAGGCCGTAAATGGGTTTACAAAATAAAATATAAAGCCAATGGTAGCATTGAACGATACAAGGCTCGTTTAGTTGCTAAAGGTTATACACAAACTGAGGGTCTTGATTATTTTGATACTTTTAGTCTAGTTGCCAAGCTAACCACTGTTAGACTTCTTCTTGCCTTAGCTTCTATGAATAATTGGTTTTTAAAACAATTAGATGTCAATAACGCTTTCTTACATGGTGAACTTGATGAAGAAGTCTACATGACATTACCTGCTGGATTTATTACAGAAAAACCCAATCAAGTTTGTAAGTTAAATAAGTCTCTTTATGGTTTAAAACAGGCGAGTAGACAATGGTTTGCAAAATTATCTTCTTCGTTAGTATCTCAAGGTTATGTGCAATCCATGTCCGATTATTCTTTGTTTGTTAAAGCCACTGACATTTCTTTTACAGCCATCTTAGTATATGTTGATGATATCATATTGGCAGGAAATTCTGCACAGGAAATTGCCAACATACAACTATATCTAGATCGAGCTTTTATCATTAAAGATTTAGGAGATTTGAAATACTTCTTGGGCCTTGAGGTTGCAAGATCAGATTCGGGGATTACTATTTCCCAGAGGAAATATGCCCTTGAATTGCTTTCTGATACAGGTACACTTGCTGCTAAACCAGTTTCAACACCGATGGACAACTCTCTAAAATTCAGCAACAATGATGGACAATCATATGTAAATGTTTCAGCATATAGAAGACTGATTGGCCGCCTTCTATATCTTTGCACAACACGTCCAGACATCTCTTTTGCAGTACATACCTTGAGTCAATTCTTGGCATGTCCACTGGATAGACATTATCATGCAGCACTACGAATACTGAAGTATATCAAGCAAGCACCTGGTCAAGGCATTTTCTACCCATCCAACAATGACTGCACCTTGAAAGCCTTTAGTGATTCGGATTGGGCTGGTTGTGTCGACACTCGTAGATCAATTACAGGTTATTGTGTGTTTCTTGGTCAGTCCCTTATCAGCTGGAAATCAAAGAAGCAAACGACTGTCTCCCGAAGTTCCTCTGAAGCTGAGTATCGTGCATTGGCTGCCACGACATGTGAGCTACAATGGCTTCGTTTCTTGTTGAAAGATTTGCATGTTGAACACCCTCAAGCTGCACTGATTTATTGTGATAATAAATCAGCTCTCCATATTGCCTCCAATCCATCATTTCATGAGCGCACTAAACACATCGAAATTGACTGCCATATTGTGCGAGAAAAATTGCATGCTGGAGTTATTCATCTTCTTCCACTCCGTTCTCAAGATCAAGCCGCAGATATTTTTACAAAAGCTTTGGCATCTTCTCCATTCCACGACAATGTTCTCAAACTTGGACTTATCAATATTTATAGTCCAGTTTGCGAGGGGGTATTACAGAATAACAAAAATAAATAATGTTTAGTTAATTAGTTTTTTAAGTTACACGTGTAAGGCTTCTTTGCCTACTGGGGTTTATTTATACCCTTTGTATATTCTTCTTCTCCAGAACTTTCACATACTTTACATCTCTCTTGTTATTGTTTATCTTCAATAATCTACATCTTATCAATATTTACTAATTTTTAATTAATTGTGCTGCAAACAAATTCTCTTAAGTCGCAGTTTACTTTCTTTAGTTCAAATTATAAGCTTAGGGAAAATTACTTTTACTCAAATAAATTATATTAATCTTTTCATAAATTTATTAACGATTTTCATATATAACTATTATTCATAAGAATAATTTACTCATCCTTTTAAGCCATTAATTTTTTGAATATTCCTAAAATACTAATTAACTTCATATTTTTATAATTAATTAATATTCATAAAATACTAATTAATTACTTTCACCTATGATACAACGATAATTTTACTTAAGGTATTACAGAAGTGAGTCACCCAACCCTTGACAGTATCTCTCGTCCTCACTACCTTTAAAAGTAAATCACACTCAATAATACAACCGACTCGTGTTAACTTCAACATAAAATTTTCTCAGCAATTTTTAATGAAAAAGATAATAAAAGGACAATTTAAGTGATTAAAATAATGACGAATATAAACGAATACACTTAAAAAAAAGAACAACTTTCCTAATTAATTCAGCTCTTTTAATGATAGATTGGAAAGTTGTTCACCAAGATTACCGTTGTATTTAGCTGTTGGAATTTTCGGACATCACTTCCACTTTAATTGTCGTTGAATAATAGACGAATATTCAGCTACAGAATGTCGCAAATCAACCAGCCAAAAACATGCAAATGCCTAGAGTTAAACAAGAATCAAAGCTGCTGCACACCTCACAAAAACACATACTCATTTCAAGAAAACTAGCTGCTTGAATTTTTCTCAATTTTAGTCAACAACTAGAAATAATGCAGGCCATCAACAATTATTCTACTCGCTAAAGTTACGCAAGACCCACACACAATTGCAGCAACAATAATCATTCACACAGACAAAACTGATAGTCCAGCCAAGTCACGCATAAATCAAGATACAAATCTTAGCTATAAGGCCCTCTAATAAATGAAAAAAAATCAAAGAAAACATAGCACAAAACCCTTCAGCTAAGGTAACGTGATACAATAGAGAAGTTTACAACAAATAGACTTTTACTTCAACGAAATCAGCCCACAAACATTATTGACAATATTCTTAGATATCCAACTGCAAGTCATCCAACATATGTCAATTTTACTTTCCAAAAAGGACAACATTCAGCCCACTACATATGTGAATCCTATCCACATTACAGCTACTATAATCAATTCAAATTTCAGAAAATTTATTTTTTAAGATAGCTATTATCCAAAAATATATTATCATTTTAATTAAGATTTTAAACCTTATCAAATTTATCTTAGAAGAGTACCACATAAACAAAACTAGGTCTAATTATCGAATAATGTCCAAAATTCAATAGTAATATATAATCACATATATTTTAACAATCTCCCCTTTTTTGACATTATTTGTTACATATTTAAAATTCTCCTTAAAAGAGATAATTGGATATATATACCATCGAATTCACAAACCACAAGAGAACTCTTCATTAATCAGTCAACAAGATTCAAGCATAATCAATATCCAATTATACAAATATACAAAATTAACACCCAAACAAATCAAATGTTCTGACATAGTTTTCTCCCCTTTGGGACAAAATATGTTAAAAAGAAAAACTAATAGTCAAATCTCCTCCTCACATAAACTATATGAACACATATTGTCTAAACTCAAATAGCCCATGATATAGGGCAACTAAGATAAAGCTTAAGAAATCCAAATCAAAGAAAATCTGAATCTTCCTATAAGTCTCCAATGAACATCAACATATTCTTGACATAACTACTTAAATCAAAATCCAAAAGAAAAATTCTCAAAACATCAAATAGAGCTTCATTTTCACCTTAATTATACTATTCAATAAGTAAGGAAAAAGCTAAACACACACAAATCACCTACACTTTAGAAAACTCATAAATCAAAAACTCAAACACCCCTTCAAGCCCTCTCTTTTTTTCAATAAACAACAACAAAGTATACTTCAAAAATTTAAAGTACACAGTCCCTGTGCCATTTGAAAAAATTCAAACATGACCTTATTCTTCGTCAAATCATCTCTGTCATAAGATGTTTGGTTGATTTCTTTTCCCGTAATAACTAATTGTGAATCTAGACAATTTCTCATATTAACTCCCTTGCGTGTTTGTTTTGAAGTGTGGGGGTGATTTTTTCTAACCCAAATATGTTTAGGTAACATGGGTTGCTGTTGGAAATTTAACATGGTGGCCTTGTATACTCGATAACCCAAAAAAATGACATGTATGTATAAACCTCCTATTCTTCCTTGAGATTTGTTTTTGGACAGATTTGGTTGTGCCATTATTCTTATCATTAGGCTTAGAACTTTCACTTTTATAGACAATGACTTGAAGATCTCTTTTAATCTTACCAATTTTTAGCAATTGTTCTAATTTTCTGTAGCATTCTTATTCCTTTTTCTGTACTGACCAACTTCAATTTTTTTCACCATGCTCATAATGTAGAAAACAACTTCTTCTCTAGATCTTAAATAATGTTCTTTATGGAGAGGTTTTCCTTCTTTAGCTTTTCATTTTTCTTGCATGTTTGCACCCATTTTACATAAATTAATTCATAGGTTTCATAGATATCCTCCTTTTTATCATTTGAACCACTGTCATAATCTGAGGTTAGACTTTGAGTTGATTCATTTGCGTTTTTTTCTGAGATTTTCTAATTTATCCACGTTTTCATCATCAATTTCTTCCTTCTAGGTTGTTAATGTAGCATCCCGTTACCGATATGAGGGCATATCGGTAATTTGGATAGCTTGAGCAGTGAGTGCATTCCTAATTGAATTGCACGTATAGTGAGCTTGCATTAGTGATAAATGAGGTTAATTGCACAGGCATCATAGTGACATGCATTCATGATTGTTCCAGCATATTAATTGTGATTATAAGTGAATTGGGAATTTTGAGATAATTATGTTAGAGATGATTTGAGAGTTTGAGAATTTTTGTGATGAGCCAGTGAATTTAGAGACTGAGATTTAAGTGAAATTGAGGATAGTGATCTATAGTGTTTAAACCAACTCTTATATATATATATGGTTTTGATTTGGGGGTTTAGCATTTTTCTCCTTCATTTCTTCTTCCTCCCGTCGATGATCTTCACCCTTTTCCTTGGAGATTTCGTTGGCTTTTCTCCATTGTGGCTATAGCTTTGCTGGAGTGTTAGAAAGGTTGATGTTTAGCTTGGCTGTCGAGAATCACTGTGATTGTTAGAGTTTGAGAGGAGTTTCGGAGATTTTTAGGGCTAACGACCGATTCTTTGATTTGGTAAGTTTCATTGTGTTTAATGTTGTATTTATGGTTATTTATGGCATTTATGGTTATTAATGAGTTAGATGGAGTAGTTGAATGGGTTTAAATGAGGTTTGAGAGTGTATTAATGGCGGAAATGAGAATCGGAGAAGTCGAACCAGTCGCACGTCGCGACGAGCGTTGAGGCTTGAGGGCTTCGTCGCGACGAATAAATTAAATTTATTCGCCGCAACGAGCTCAGTTGACGCCGCGACGAGCGTACGTCGCGACGAGCCAAGTGAGACGTCGCGACGAGCGGATGAGT